>BQKN01020348.1:1198-16483 GCA_022839385.1 Asparagus kiusianus | reverse complement strand
CCTTTTTTTTTTGTAATCCATCATTTGTGATTCTTAATGTTATCCATCATCAACTTAAGTTTCTTTCTAGTACAAACTTTTTATCAAACATTGCTGATATATTTGTGATCGCATTTATGTTTTTGTTGACAGCTGCAGGATGCTTCCCATATCACCACCACGTCAATAATATTTCACGAAATTTTGTAATAAGATCCAGATGATCATCAAACAGGTAACATTAAGAACATCTTTTGATGTTTTTCAACCATAAAGACCGTCACTAATATTTAATCAATACAAAAATGGATCTCTATAATAAAATTGTGCTCATAAACAGCTGAGATAGAGGTTTCAATGTGATGGCAGTGGCGGGAAGAGACACATGATACGTCATCAGGTAGGAGAAACAAGAGAATCGAGTGGTGTTCGTGCAACGACAGCTGTCACCATACCTAGGACGAGTAGAAGGCATGCCAGTCCTTAGGATTAAAAGTAGAATCATTTGGGCGAGGGCCCGCGCGGGTGGATGGTACGGTCAAAAGGATTAAAAGGCTGGTACTTTCACTCCTTTATTTTTTTTGTCAGAAGTAAACTTGTTGGGGATAAAGTCCCTCGCTACCGAGCGAGTCCCTAAGATTGCAAGTGTTAGGATATGTGAAGCCTAACTATCAGACATGTCCTATACTTCAGATTGAAGAAGAAACAGAAGAAGTTGGAGGAACATGGTCAACGGCGAAGAAGTTTAAGAAAAAAAACGACGAGGATTCAGTTCGGCAGATTCACGGTCGACCGCGGGTGGCGCGTGGTCGACCGCAAACGTGCACAAGACTCAGGACGGCTTCTGGATTTTTTGTGGTCGACCGCGTCGGTCGACCGGGTTGGTCTCTGGACTTTCGGCGGTCGACCGCAATACCCTGTAAATATTTTCTGCTCTCTGTCGTTCGTCGCAGTTGACCGCGGCGGTCGACCGCGAATCGGGTTTTGACGCAGGTTCGGTTTTTTGACCTGTTTTAGTTTTCAGTTTGTAATACCCTTATGATATTAAATGGATGATTAGGGCAAATTGTAATAGAGACGAAAATAGTGAAATTTTCTCCTGCGGCGGCCGTGGACGTAGCTTCTCACATTGAGAAGTGAACCACGTAAAATCTTGTGTGTTTGTGATTGTTTTCTTTCTCTCTTATCTCTATTTCCAAATCGTATCGGAGGTTTGATCTCAAAAACCCAACAAGTGGTATCAGAGCTGGCAGGTTCTGCGTAGACGATTTGAGGTTGGAGACATGGGATCTAAGACGGAGACATCCAAGATTGAGAAGTTTGATAGGACAAACTTTGGATTCTGGAAGATGCAGATGGAGGATTACCTCTATCAGAAGGATTTATACCTGCCATTGGGAGAGAATTCGGCGGATATGAAGGATGCGGAGTGGAAGCTATTGGATCGAAAGGCCCCTGGAGAGATCAGGTTGACCTTGTCGAAATCTGTAGCGTTCAACATCAAGAATCAGAATACGACGGGGGATCTCATGGCGACATTGTCTAGTATGCATGAACAGCCCTCTGCGGCGAACAAGGTACATCTCATTAAAAAGTTGTTTAATTTGAGGATGTCTGAGAGCCAGAAATTCAAGGAACACCTGAATGAGTTTAATGAGATCACGGATCAACTAAACTCCGTCAATATCCAATTTGATGATAAAATCCAAGCCCTCTTGATACTTGGTCAATTACCTGACAGTTAGAAGGGTACCGTTATTTCGATTAGAGGTCATATGAAAAATCAAAACTGAAGTTCTCAGAAGTGGTAGACATGATTATGTCTGAGGAGATTAGAAGGAAAGAGGAAGGGATTTCTAATTCAGGGTCGGCATTGAACTTTGAGAGCAGAGGCAGAAACAGAAACAAAAATAGAGGGAATAGCTGTGGAAGATCTAATTCGAGGAACGGTAGATCAAAGTCTAGAAATCATAAAAGCAAGAAGGAGATTGATTGCTGAAATTATGATAAGTTTGGCCACTATGAGAATCAGTACAGAGAACCCAAGAAGGACAAGGAGAACAAGACTGAAGCAAACATCGCCTCAGGAGAATCAAATGATGTCCTTATTTGCTCGTTGGAGAGCAAGACAGAATCGTGGTTGCTGGATTCAGGAGCGTCGTTTCATGCTACCTCAAATAAAGATTTATTTGAGAGTTATGTTTCAGAAAACCTAGGAAAAGTCTATCTTGGTGACGATCAGCCCCGTGATATTATTGGCAAAGGAGCTGTGCGGATCAAACTCAATGGGTCTATATGGAAGCTGAGTGATGTGAGACATGTTCCTAGTTTGAGAAAGAATCTGATTTCCATAGGACAATTGGTAAAAAAAGGATATGTATCAACCTTCGCATGTGATACGTGGAAGGTTAGCAAGGGGTCCATGGTTGTAGCCCGTGGTATGAAGTCTGGGTCTCTCTATATGATGACAGATGTACGTGGCTCCATCATAGTGACTGAAAGTAAGGAAGACCTAAATTTATGGCACCAAAGGCTTGGTCACATGAGTAGCAAAGGCCTGCAGGTTATGCAGTCAAATGAAAAGTTACCCGGTTTGAGGTCTTCTGATTTTGACCTTTGTGAAAGTTGTATCTTTGGGAAACAAAAGAGAATAAGCTTCAAAAGGGTTGACAGAACTCCTAAAGAAGAGAAGCTTGAGCTAGTTCACACAGATGTGTGGGGTCTAGCATCAGTACAATCCACTGGTGGAAGGTTATACTTTGTGACCTTCATAGATGATCACTCGAGGAAGACTTGGGTCTATTTCATGAAACACAAATCAGAAGTGATTGAAGTCTTCAAGAGGTGGAAGGCTATAGTAGAAAATAAAACCGGTTTGAAGATCAAGAAGCTTCGATCAGACAATGGCGGTGAATATGAAGATTCAGAGTTTAAGAAGTTCTGTTATGATAGTGGCATCAGATTGGAGAGAACGGTACCAGGTACACCACAGCAGAACAGTATAGCAGAACGAATGAACAGAACATTGATTGAGAAAACCAGAAGCATGAGACTACAAGCAGGACTCCCAAAGCAATTCTGGGCAGAAACAGTCAACACAGCTGCCTACTTGATCAACCAAGGACCATCAGTACCTTTAGAGCACAAAATACCTAAAGAAGTTTAGAGTGGAAAGGAGGTAAACCTTTCTCACTTGAGAGTATTCGGCTGTGTTTCATTTGTTCATTTGAGTGATCATGTTAGAAATAAACTTGACTCTAAATCCTTGAAATGCTATTTTATTAGCTATGGTGGTGGTGAGTTTGGCTACAAGTTCCGGGATGAGCAGAATAAGAAAATCGTCAGAAGTAGGGATGTGGTTTTTGTTTGGTGGAAAATTTACAGTAAAAAGAATGAAGGAAAATTAATTTGTATTCCTTTGATCTCAATTACAATTAGATTTCCTGATTACAAAAGAGAGGAGAATTGATCTAGATTCTCCCTTTTGTTTAATTCTGGGTTCTTCACAGTGCTGATGGAGTGCCTCCCTCGAATGCTCGCGTCGAGTTTGCTCTCCGTTGACGATCCGAACGCCTTGATTCACTGGAACGTGGTCTTCTCCTCACGATTTGACGTTGTGGAGAACTTGCGTGGTAAGTTTTAGAACTCTTGATAAGTTGATTGATCTTAACCGTAATTACTTAGACAATCCAAAGATCTCTTCTTTTCTGCCAAGGAGAAGGATCCAAAAGCCAGCCCCGAATTAAGCTGATTTCTTAGTTATTTACAGAGGATTAAGGGGTATAACCGTCCCCTTAATTCGCTCCTAAGTGGGGCTAATAAGATGTAACCGCCCCTTAAATCACTCCTGAGTAGAGTTGTGATCCCCTCAGATCGTGGAAAACGGTTTTGAAACCGTTCAGCTCATGTTTGAACGAGTCAAACACAAAATCCGTGTTCTGGCGTGAATTCTGCATTCAAACGCAGTGTCTGGAAGCTTGAACGTAGCGTCTGGAAGCTCGGACGCAGCGTCTGGAAGCTCGGACGCAGCGTCTGGAAGCTCATTTGCAGCAATTTGGAAGCTGCGTTGGCAGCGTTGGAAGCTGCGTCTGAGCTGCGTTTGCAGCGATTTTGAAGCTGTGTTGGTAGCGTTGGAAGCTGTGCGTCTGAGCTGCGTTTGCAGCAATTTGGAAGCTGCATTGGCAGTGTTGGAAGCTGTAGCTGAGCTGCGTTCGTAGCTATGAACGCGGTGCGTCTTGATGCTGGTACGCGGGGAGGACTTTCATGTCTTGATTTGAAGAGACCATCGATTTGTAGTCTCTTTCTGTCAGAGCGTTGCAAAGATCATCATTTTGTAATCTTTGCTTTAGCTCTTTGATCTGTGAGAGTTATCAGATTGTAACTCCTGATGTTGATTGTGGAGGTTGTTGATTAGAGCTCGAAGGTCATCAGATTGTAACCTTCATCAATCTACGTAAAAGTCTTCAAATTGTAATCTTCTGGAAGTCGTCAGAGTGTAACTTCTATCATCGGTGTTTTGAAGGGGATCAGCTATCTATTGTGATTTTTAGACAGCCTACAATTTTCAATGAAGCAGTTCTCTACAAAGATCGTGATGTCGTCAGCCCACTAGTTCGGTACAGTCTGAGCCCACATTCTTCGAGTCAGATGATGCCTCAGATGGAGGCAACCTTGAAGCCAGTTCAGATGAGGAAGCATAAGAAGAAGCAGAAGAAGAGTTGATAAAGGAGACTATCTCAGAGGGGACAAATGAAAATGTAGAGCCTGTTTCGTCCGTTAGAGAGTTGAGACGGACAACAAGAGTTCCCAAGCCAAATCCGAGGTATCCATCACTACAGCCTAAAGCTCATTTGAATTGCCTATTATTGAGTGACAGTGGAGAGTCATAAAGTTATGATGAAGCATGTTGAGTGGATGATGCGAGCAAGTGGGAGCTTGCTATGAAAGATGAAATAAAGTTATTGAACACTAACAAGATTTGGGAACTTGCAAAGTTACCAGCAGGAAAGAAAGCCTTGAGTAACAAATGGGTGTACAAAATCAAGGAGGAACATGATAGTTCCAAGAGATACAAGGTTAGATTGGTTGTCAAAGGGTTTCAGCAGAAAGAAGGAGTTGACTATACGAAAATCTTCTCTCCTGTAGTCAAATTAACTATCATCAGATCGGTTCTGAGTATTGTTGCAGCTGAAGACCTACATCTCGAGCAGTTAGATGTAAAAACAGCTTTCCTCCATAGTGACTTAGAGGAAGAGATATACATACAGCAGCCAGAGGGGTTTACTTAAAAAGGCAAAGAGAAGATGGTGTGCAAATTGAAAAAGAGCTTGTATGGTCTGAAACAAGCTCCAAGGAAATGATACAAAATGTTCGATGGATTCATATATAGGAGCGGATACTCCAGGTGTAATGCTGATCATTGTTGTTTTTTCAAGAAGTTTGACACCATTTTCATTATTTTGTTATTATATGTCGACGACATGCTAGTAACTGGTTCAGACATGAGAGATATCAAGAAGATGAAGAAACAATTGTCTAGCGAGTTCGACATGAAGGAATTAGGCACAACGAAGCAGATATTGGGGATGAAGATTAGCAGAGACAAGTCTTTGGGCACATTGAAGTTATCTCAGGCTGATTACATTAGGCGAGTGCTTGAGAGATTTGGGATGAGTGGTGCTAAGGCCGTCAGCACACCTCTAGCTAGTCATTTCAGATTGACTAAAGAGCAGTGTCCGGTGACTGATAAGGAGAAAAGCTACATGATGAAGGTCCCATATGCTTCAGCTATTAGAAGCCTTATGTATGCAATGGTATGCACGAGACCCGACATTACACATGCAGTGGGAGCTGTGAGCAGATTCATGTCAGATCCAGGAGAGCAGCACTGGGAAGCAGTAAAATGGATTCTTAGGTACCTGCGGGGTACTATAGAAAATTGTTTATGCTTCAAGAGAAGCAAGTTAGTTCTGCAGGGATTTGTTGATGCAGATTATGTTGGTGAGATAGATCAGAGGAGGGGCACTATAGGATACGTGTTTACTTTGGGTATTACACCTATCAGTTGGATTTTCCAGTTACAGAAGATTTTTGCTTTATCGACTATAGAGGCTGAATATGTTGCTGTGACAAATGTAGGCGTCTAAAATTGCCTACGGGCCCTCACACGTAGCTCGAGGCACAGAGAAGACGATGAACGTCACTCTCCGAGTCACAGAAGCTTAATTGACATTAACAAGCACATGAAGTGAGTCAACGAACCATGCGAAACAATGGAATTTCGGAATAACAGAAACACGAATGAACCGGGAGCTGCACGTTGCTTATGAAAGACGAAGGGCCCCTCGTGTCCTATTTACTCCACACATAATTTAATCATGGGAGCTTGTAGATCTCCTCATCGGCTTTTCAATGTATTCTAGATCATGCGATTCCGAGTTCGGATGATGAAAATATGGTAAAAACGGACGGAACACGCAGACCAAGACTTAAGCCAAAGTCCAGACACCCTTTGGTGTCTCGGCCAAGCCGAGACACCCAAAGGTGTAACGGACAAGCCGAGACACCCCTTGGTGTCTCGGCTTGGCCGAGACACTCACAAGTGTCTCGGACACGCCGAGACACCCATGAGTGTCTGCAACCCTAAAAAAAAATTAGCTTTTGGCAGTTTAAAGCCGTTTTTCGACCGTTAACCACTTAGATTTATTTCAACTGATCTAATATCATCCATGAACGTGGTTAAGTGGTTACAACTGAAGATAAGATCGAATCGATCGTTCTTATCCAAAAATAGAGATCCCTAAACCTATAAATACAGTCCCAGAGCTTTTATTTTTTTAGATCTGGAATTCTCAAGCGTTGGCGAAGCCCTGCTAAATTGGAGACTGAAGACCCATGAATTTCAGAGAGGAGTAGGCGACTTCAGTGAATTCTTTGACATAAAGGAGGAGAGTTTGATAGATCTGCAGCCCAGTTCTTTTCCTTGAGATTGCCCCGCTACGGTGTTCTCGAGAAGAGTGGTTATCTCGCTGTTGCCGAGATAATTGTTTTAGTTTCTTAATTCCTTCACGAATCAACGAAGCTCCGGATCTGATCTGATCATTTGGTGGTCCACGAATATTAACGTCCTCGTCATAGGCCAAGAACCCACGCAAGCAAGAGCCGATAAATGATTCTTATGTTTATTTTCAAGAGAGTTGTAATTTTTTTATTTTTGTTATTTAAATTTTTTGTAAACGACTAAAGTTATAATAAAATTGATAATGAAGGTGACTTTCGATAGAAACAAGCTGGCAACCACATTGGGAGCCAACAACTTCACTGCCGAAGCTATCGTGCCGCAACCAGCGATCAAGATCCCAATGAACAAAGAGATCGAGTATGAATTCGACCAGCAGAAGTTGTTGGCTCCTAGAGAAGCAACATTGGGAGGCCGTTAAGTGGATAATATGGTACTTGAGGGGAACAACGAACAAGCCACTATGTTTCAGGAGGAATGAGTTGGTGCTGCAAAGATACGTGGTTGCGGACTTCGTCGGTGATCATGATACGAGGCGAAACACCACGGGGTATGCTTACACCTTAGCAGTGACTACAGTGAGCTGGGTATCACGTCTGCAGAAGATTGTGAGTTTGCCTACAACCGAGGCTGAGCATGTTGCGGTAACTAAAGCAAGCAAGGAGATGATCTGGTTGAACGGGTGTTTGGAAGAGTTAGATCTGAAGCAAGGGAGATGAGTTCTTTATTGTGATAGTCAGAGCGTTATACATCTTATCAAGAATCCAGTATATCATGCCAGAACAAAGCACAGCGACGTAAAATATCATTTTATACGCTCGCTAGTTGAAGACGAAAAGTTACATTTGATGAAGATTTTGGTGAGTTAAAATCTGACGAACATGTTGACGAAGACAGTCACCATTGAGAAACTGGAGTTGTGCACAACTTCAGTTGGCCTTCACGAGTAGAAGACAAAGGCGGAGCCACACTACGAGGATCGGCGAGATCGTCGGGATATTGTTGATTGAAGAAATGCTTTTCCAAAGAGGAGAAGATACATGCGAAGAAGGGGAGAGTTCAGGTGAGCTCGCTGATGGGACTTTGGTCTCCAAGTGGAAGATTGTTAGTCTAAAGTGTAAACCCAAAGTCGAAGCCGAAGCTGGAATCAAGAAGACGAGGAAAAAATCAAGAAAATAGAAGGAGACCTGCACGGTCGACCACGGCGATCGATTGCGAACATGCACAGAGCTGGTTAGAGCCTGGAGCTGAAGGCGGTCGACCGCATAAATCTCTGTAATGAATTTTGGTCTCGGGTTTTGGTTCAGTCGACCGCCGCGGTCGACTGTGGATACCCTGTAGGATTTTTGGGCTTTATCGTTTGATACGGTCAACCACCGTGATCGACCGCGATACCTACGCGGTCGACCGTGCCACGGTCGACCGCGACGCAGTCAGCCAGTTTCCTTATCTGTTTTGAATTCTGTTTCTTCCAGAACTCTATATATACCTAAACGTTTTTAGGGCTTGCAAAGAACACAAAAAAGAAAACTTTTTTTACTGTAGAAAAGAGAGAGTATTTCAGAGAGATAAAACTCTATTTTGAGAGCTTGTATTTCTTCTTCAATTAATAAGAGAATTGTGTAGTGTGGCTCCCGAGGACGTAGGCACGTTTTCCAAACCTCGTTAAATCTAGTGTGTTCATCTCCTTTACTATTTTATAAGCTTTGATCTAATTTGTGATAAATTTCCTACTTTCCTACTTTCAACACAAGGTCCGGAAGGGCAAGGGTTCGATTGATTGTTTCGAATCCCCAACAAATTACGCACTTGGAGAAAAAGAGGCAACCTAGATGAAAAAAACTGTCTAGGTTGCTAAGATATCCATCTAGTTAGACCAAACTAGACGGATATCCATCTAGAAAAGTCCATTTAGAATAATTCCGTCTACTTTGGTCAACCTAGACAGACGTTCAAATTCCGTCTAGGTTGTCTCCTAGATGGATTTTGCTCTATCTACGAAGCAATCTAGACAGAAAATCCGTCTAGATTGCTTCCTAGACAGAATTTCCGTCTAGGCTGCCCGTTTAAGTCGCTTTTATAGCAACGTAGGCATAAATTCCGTCTAGGTTGATGTATTTCATAAATTTTTTAAAATAAATGATTCCCTATACATTTTACTTTACCTGTATATACAGACACATTTCATGTTTATTTTACACCCACATCTAGTCAACTATAATACACATAATCAATATTTGAATCCAATCTAATATACACATCCAACAATTAATCCAGTTCAACATCTATTTTAGCAAAAAATTATCTTATCCGAATATTTACAATTTTTATCTTATCCGAAAATTAATCTTATCCGAGCGTGTGGATGGAGTAGATTTTTTTGCACTTTGCGATTACTGGGACACGGCTGAAATTTAGGTATTATTGAAAGTATATATTTTTAATTTATTGTTTGAATTTCTATATTATTTTGATTTGACATTGTTTTGCAGGCTCAAGCTGAAATAGCAAGGAGGAATCGCAACGCGCCTCGCAGTTACAAGCATCACGGGGGCTCCAGGTCCTTCAGCCAACATTATCATCAATTATAGCTTGAGGTATATAATATATTAGATTTTAAGTTGAGTGTAAATTATGTGTTATGGGTTAATGATATATTTGAATAAAATAGGAAAGGGTGCAGATCGTATTCTGACTTCCTGAAGTTCGAATTACGCCGATGAAGAGAAGAAAGCAAAGAATATGGATCTGGCTGTAAGTAGCAGTTCATTTATATATATATATATATATATTCAATTTCATATCAATGCATCATTAGTAAGTCGACTTGCCCGGGTTGTTTTGATATATCACAGGAGAAATTACATGCCAAGATACAGGAGCAAATGACTCAGTCTGAGGTCTGTTCTAACACTCCTGCCCGGCTAAGTAGAGAGGAGGAGGACTCCATCACCGAGACGGTCATTGGACCCAGTAGGAAGAACAGATACCAGTGGAGAGGATCCGAGCAGAGGCCACACGAGTCTAGTAGCACCTACGAGTCTGCAGCACCACAAGGAACACCAGGAAGTAGTTCATATCAAGACTCGATGGAGCAGCGATTAAAAGCGATTGAATATTGGTAGTCGCAGCAAACAACATATCAGCGGGTTGCAGAGGAAGAACGGAGGCGTCGGGAGCAGACCGTATTGGAGTTCACACAATTCATGTCGACTCTGCCTCAGGAGGCTCAGGAGGCATATAGGAGACGGTTTTTATCGTCACAGGTAATATATATACTTTGCTTTTTTTTAATTAGATGATATCGTACACACTGATACACACTGATACAAATTGTTACACACAAACCCTAACTCTAACCCTAACACAAACCTCAAAATATATACTTATAATGTTTTTATGTGATGGTGGTGTTGATGGTGTATGCGTGCGTAGTGTTGGTGGTATTGATTGGTAGGTTGATTGGTTGGTTATGGTGTTGTGTTGTGGTGGTCGTTATGTGATTGGTTTGTGGGGAGTTTGGTCGTAGTGGGGGGAGGAATGGGAATTAGGTGTTGATGGTGGTGATGGTAGTGATGGAGGGGGAGGGGGTGTGTGGAGTGTGATTGGTTAGTGTGTGGGGGCTTTGGTCGTGGTTGAGGATGGGGAGTGGGGATTTTGTTGTGGTGGTGGTTGAGGGGGAGGGGTAGGGCGAGGGGGAGTGTTGTTGGTTAGTGGGTGGGGTTGGGGGATTTGTGGTGTTGTTGTTGTTGTGTTTTGTTGTGTTGTGTTGTGCCCTGATGTGTGGTGATGTGTTGTGCAGTGTAGTGTTATGTGTTGTTGTGTTGTTGTGTTGTGGTGTTGTGGTGTTGTGATGTTGTGATGTTGTTGTATTACGTTGTGTTGTTGTTGTGTTGTATTGCGTTCTGTTGTGGTCTTGTGTTGAGGGGATTATATTTATATTTGTACTCTTATTAACGGTTATACACCATTGTTAACGTTTGATTTATATTTGCAGGCCGGAACTTCTTCACAAGGTGCAGCCGGGGGTAGTCATAATGTAGCTGGTGTTGAGGATGAGGTTGATGATGATCAGGAGGATTGATTGTCCTTAATATAACTTTGAAAACAATTTCATGTGTTGTATAAACAATATTTATTATGTACCTGTCGAGAAACTTTTATTTGCTTTTATTGAAATACATGTGTGATATATGCTTGAGATTGAATATTATACTGCTGATTGAACAGGTTTTTTAAAATTATTATTGATATTGTACAAGGATTTTTCAATTTTTAAAATATTTTTAAATTTTTTTTAAAAATTATTCTTTTTACCGACGAAATTTACGTCGCTAAAAAAACTATTGGCAACGGAAATTCCGTCGCTAATAGCATTTTTAGCGACAAAAAACGTGCACGTAAACGTGCACATTTGTTGTCAATGGAACTTATTAGCGACGGAATTTCCGTCGCTAAAAAATTATTAGCGACGAAAATTTCGTCGCTAATATTTTTTAGTTTTTTTTAATTTTTTTAATAGCGACCAAATTGTTGTAGCTAATATACTGTCGTTACAAATTATAGCGACGAAATTTCCGTCGCTAATACCATTTTTAGGGACCCCTAATGTAGCATCGAACTTTTAGCGACGGAATGTTGTTTTTTCCGTCGCTAAAACTTTTAGCGATGGAAAATTAAAATTTAGCGACGGAAATGTCCGTCGCTAAAAGGTTAAAATCCAGCAGTGACAAGTCCATATAATACTAGATGAATAAAATAGAGTACTCTTACAGATAAAAAACTATTAGTGTGTATAATACAAAAAACCCCCTCACATGTCATCGTCGTCGGTAGCGGCTCCATCCTTCATACGAAAACCACTGCTGCTCCCTCCAATATATCCAGCCTGACGGTCAAATTGATTATGTTTTAGAATCATATAAAATTTGACAATATATCAAATATAAAGGATTTTGTAATATATTAGTCCCTTAAATATTCAATTTAGCATTAGTTTCTTAGGTTTTTCACTTTTATGAAAATAATATGCAACTATTGATTTTTGGGGCTGATATGCAATGGCATTAGTTCCTTAATATTTTCATTTTAATGAAAATAATATGTAACTATTGAATATTATAGGGACTAATGTATAATTTTTCGTGTAATTTTCTGCATTTATGGGAGTAATATGTAACTACAGAAGATTTAATGAACTCATATTAACATAGTATTAACACATAAACAAGATACATATGCGTTGCTCTGCCCAAAGCCAGTATCACTGACGCCCGAGTTTATAGGTGGTATAACATCACCAAACAGATCAACATAAATCACACCGACCAAGCAACTTATAATGTAGGACATTGACCTTGTCCATCGTGCGGGCCCTCAACATAACACTACTCATCTCCTTAGTCACCTGAATGCACAGTTATGAGTCAATCTTTCCATGAAAATAGGTGGAGACACGTAGAACAGGTAGCATAGTAGAAATATTGACTGATGCTGCTGTTGTTGCTGTAGATGACATGGAGGATGCTATAAATGATTTTATGCTTATGCCCGGTGAAGCTCCAACACCATGCAGTAGATATTTTCCTCTCCTATTATTAGGGGTGACAATGAACATTAGAGTTCACATTCAAATTACACAATTTTAAACAAATATAAATAGGAACATAATATTCAATTTGATTCGATTGTTTACCACCCGTACCTATTATTTCCCTATACATTCTGAGTTAGAGTGGCATTATCCTCTGGAGATAGCATGTGAGGGTTCGACTCACCTTCTGCTCCCTCCTAAGACATGTGCAGTGCTGCTGCCTCATTGGTTATGGCTTCAAAACCCATCTGAAGCACACACATAAGGTAAAAAAATTAAAATTAGGAATAGATCTAAAATTTTAAATAAATTTCAAAAGTAATTCAGTTTACATTTCTAAATAAGTTATAATTAAGTCTTACCACCAACACGAGGTTTGCCTTGATCTTCTCTTTATTCTTCTCGTCATCTCTATAACGACCACGGAAGGTACCATATACCAACTTAGCCTTTAAGTTTACTGGCATTATTAATTTCTCCTATTAGTTTATGAATTTATGAGACTCCGTAGCCATACTAAGCATTAAAGATCATTTAAAACTTTAAATAATATATACCATATCTCAATAATAACTATCCTCCAGATTAGCATAGGAGCATGGGCCCAAGTGGTGTTCATGTGCCCTTTTCTTTCTATTTCCTAATCCCTTCATGATTTATTCTTAAAAAAGATTTATTTCAATAAAGATGCAATAAATGAATATATCATGTGAATAGTGTAGTTTTCATAAAACTAACCTGTGTAGCAACAATGTCCCAATACATGAGGAGAGCTATGAAATGAAGCTCGTCAACCGTATCATCGATCGAGGTTCAAAAATCTCTGCAAGTCCTCTGAATACCTATCATAGGTTTCTTATTTAATCTGATTCCTCCACTGTTTGAGGATGGCATTAAAAACATTGAAAACATAGTGCAAAGCCCCATCAAAATCCTCAAGGCAGAAGCTTTCCTGTAAATTTACATATATATTTAATTAGGATAATTCAATATCTATTACTAATCAATAATAAATAAATAAATAAAGCAATACAAAGTTACCACAAGCTCATTCCATATTTGCTCGTAGGCGGTCCATGGTAGTTCTCGAAAATTGTAATAAGGACTGATGATGTTTGCTCTACGTACGAGAACACGGATATAAATTTTTGATGCCTACATAATTATTGAATCTTGATGACCAAGTGCCAACATGCAATAAATTGTTATTCCATCGAATAATGACTCTCATGCCTCTCGGTGGCTGTTTGGACTCAAATTACTAGAGATTTGAGGGCCTAATATTGAAAAAAAATTATTTTTTCAAAAAATTGCAAACTGCAATTCTGAGAAATTAATAATAAGATAAAAGTCAAATAAATGAAAAAACCCATAATTAGCCATGCTATCTGATGCTCTGCCAAGTCACTGTGACCCGGAACTGAACTCGGATCGGACCATCCTGGTCTTGGTCTAGGCACGAGTATTTGCCCGGCCCGGATTGGGCTTGCCCGGCCCGGCTTGGGCTTGCCCGCGCCGCTTGAATAGGCCTAGTTGGGATACGTACGTAGCCAAAAAACCCTAAATACTTTTAGCACGAAACGTTCCAAATATTTGAAAAAAAGAAAAAGAATCCATTTCCACTTTTGCCCCCCCCCCCCCCCCCCCCCCCCAAGTTGTTGAAAGGTTGCAAACATAATTGTGTCTCTATGCTCTACACCGAGGGCACATGAACTGACCACCGAGTGATAGATAGATAGACGGCTGTAGAGTCTAAAACCCTAGATATATAACTAGAGGAGGAAAAGGATGCATCAACCAGTTTGAAGTTAATTGTGGTTGACACCCCCAGCCATTGCACTACTAGTGCACTCCCCCATTTTTAGTTCCCCTTCCTATATTTAGCTGAAAGCATTTTCACAACACGGCCTATTGCTCTCTCTACAGTATCCTCTTTTTAACCCCCTTGGTAACTTGTTGGAGACTGGAAGTGGTAGTTAGTATATATATACACACAATTAGTAAAAAATAAAAGAAAAAGAAACGAAAGAAACATCTCCCCCATACCTTTCCTCTATTAATACAATACCTACTTTGGGCTTGAACACAAGGAAAGTAAAGGAGAGAAAGAGAGCAAAACAACAATTAGGTTAAACAGAAGAAGAAGAAGAGATGGGGAGGGGGAGAGTTGAGCTGAAGAGGATTGAGAACAAGATCAATAGGCAAGTGACCTTCACTAAGAGAAGGAATGGACTCTTCAAAAAGGCTTATGAGCTCTCCATCCTCTGCGATGCCGAGGTTGCCCTAGTCCTCTTCTCTGGTAGAGGGAAGCTCTTTGAGTTTGGAAGCCCTTGGTAAATATACTTTCCTAAACATCTCTCTCTCTCTCTCTCTCTCTCTCTCACATCTTTTGCCATGTTTGTTGTCTGATTTTTTAAAATATTTTTTATAAGCCTATTTTATATTTGCACATGTGATTTGGTAGAGGGTTTTTTTTCGGTGGATCTATCTGTGTGATCCTCTACATATTTATCAAAATTGTTTCTGCTTTTTTAATTTGTTATTAAAGTTAATAATATGTGTAGATCTTCATGATAAATGAAGATCTGAGTCTAGTTTTCATAGATCTTTCTTGATTCCTCTCAAACCTTGCCAAGAAATGTGGAGACATATCAGATATAATATGCACTGGTAGGGGAACTAACTAGGGTTTAGT
>BQKN01020346.1:10092-29011 GCA_022839385.1 Asparagus kiusianus | reverse complement strand
TTTGTAAAATATTGTGTTTTCACAAATGAGAAGTGCTATTTTAGAAATTCCTCTTATAAAATGTTCATTTTCGTATGTATAAACATTTTTCCAAGTTTTACTATTTTTAGAGTTGTTTTACTATTTTAAAATAAATTTGGAAAATCAACTTTTTAGTATTTTAGGTATCTGTTATGTTAGATATATGAACCCAGGGTGGTCGACCGAACAAGTCTATCAGTCGACCGATCAGGTTGTTTTGTTTTCCTAAAATTCTCTCTGGTCAGTGAACCGATTGTTTAAATTAGTCAACCGAACGGTAATACAATCGACGAGTTGTTCTTTTGTCAGTCGACCAGTCATATTTTATTCTTCCTAGAATTAGCCAATGGTTCAATTGCTCAGTCGACCGATATACCTATCAGTCGACTAATCATGTTGTTGACCATAACGACTAGTTTTTGATTTGATCTGTTTTAGAGGCTATAAATAGTTCTCAAGACTTATTTTGTAAGGACCATGAATTTTCGATACTAGTTAAAATTATTTTTTAGTATTTTAAAATATTTAATTATTATTTTTAAAAGAGTATTTATATTTTTCTCGAAATTCTACAATTTTCTATGATTTAAAGTCTGAGTTTTATATTTATTTAAATGATTTAAATATTTATAAATTTATTTAGTGCAGTAAATATTTTTGGAATTTATCCGTTGTGTTACCGATACTATTACGTATCATTTTAAATAATACGTGGTATTATTTTTATTATTACGTATATTTTCATATAATACGTTATATTATTAATTACGTACTATTTGTATAATTTGCTGTATTATTTCTACTATTACATATTATCTGTCGTATTAGTATAACTTGTACGTTTTACTGTGTATATAATTATACCATAATTATTTTATTTTAAACATAAGTAAATATATTTTATTTATTAATTATTCTTGTTTAATTATATAATATGGGTATTTTTTAACTATTTCATATCAACTGTTGTATTAACACAACATGTATGTTTTTATTTGTAGATAATTATTATGTAATTAGTTTAATTTTTAAATACCAGTAAATATTTATTTTTTGTTTTAAATCCTAAACCCTAACCTTAAGTATATAAATATAATCATATATATCTCTCGTTTTCATTTTTTTACAGCCGCCACACAATTTCCTTCTTTCTTTTCTCTCTCCTCTCTCTCTTCATCTTCGCGTCCAACTCCCCCGCTCGCTGTCCCGACCTCAACTGCTCGAACCATCGCCGGTGAGCCCCGTCAGCAGCCAGCCGCACGTCCCCTTTTCTGTTCTCACCTCCACCCCCGTCGCCGTGACCACCACCTCGCCGCCTCGACCTCCTCCGCGTACAGAGCCCCTCCCTGAGCTCGCACCCCGCTCGACAGCCGCCTGAGCCAGCTTCCACCGCTCGTCCGACCACCCCTCTTCCTGAGCTCGAAGCCGCTGACGCCTCGCCATGCCCCGCTAGCACTTCGTCGACCTCCCCCACAACGCCAGTCCCCCACCGCACCGACGCACGTCATGCCCAGATCCACCGCCAGACCCGCTCGTCGCTCCTCCCCGCACCCCACACCGCCTGATCCCCGCTCGAGCCATCGTCACGACCATCTCCTCTACCTCCCGCTGCCCCCTCGGCGACCACCTCGATCACCACCAACCCGAGATCCAACCGTTCGCCGTGCCAGCTCGACAGCCCTCAGATCCACCGCTCACCACGCTGACCAACCGTCGTCAGCCCACCCTTCGCCGCTGCCCTGAGCTCCTCCGACTCCGTCAACCCCTCGTCGTCGCTATCCCAAACCCGACAGCCCCCTCGGCCTCGTCGTCGAGCTCACTGCCAACCACCGCCTCCATTACACACCACGTGTTCAACGATATGCCAACGCAGATCCAGTTGTAGAACTGCACACCAACAACCCCCGTCGAACCCCCGTTGAGCCTCAGTGATGACAACCACCATCGTTGTTGTCCCCTACAACCGCGTCGTTCAGATCCGCTGCTCCCTTTCAGACCGTCGTACCGCATCCACAGCAGATCGTTGCCTCATCATCAGGCCCTTGGCCTCGCAGGCAAGATCCCGAACGTTGATTACTTTATTTTAATTCTTAGTTTTATCGTAAAATTATTATGCGACTCGTCATTAAATTCCTAATTCTGTTATGAGTTAATTAATTAGATTAGTCTGTGATATATTATTATCTGCGTGGGATTGCTTGACATGAATAGCTGTGTGGAAACTTGTTGTGTTATCACTTAGTTGTTACCCAATAGGAGAGACTGTACATGAAGACGACTTCTGTTAAAAGTATGATTTATAAGCGTGTTTCCAAGCATGGCTATACTCGCTTGACATCGATATCCCGATGTGAGGAGTCTCGAGTTCCCTCGATATCGATATCCCGGTATGAGGTTCCTTGATTATTATTATTATTATAGCATTGACTAGACGATGCACTCTTGATCGGACGTGTTGTGGGTCACAGTTATGTTCATAGTTTTACAGAAGTCGTTCCACGGTAACTCCGTGGCTAGTGCATAATATTTTATGTACAGTTACTTAATTAATTTGACAACATGGGGTTATAAAGGGGAATTGGACGGAGAATATAGTATGTATATAAACGTGCACATCGCTTTCTTGTTATCGTGATATCGTGAGTGTTATGTACATGGGCCAGAGGGCCAATACTTGACTTGAAGGCGGCCCTCGGACGACTTTACAAGGATCCGATTATATACATCAAAATATTCTTCTCTAATTCAAATAACATGTAAAACAAGAATAATATGCTTGCGTGCCTTATGGTGGTCTTTATTAGTTTTGTTGAGATGTAGACTAGTGTTGTTCTTATCATACATAGATTGAGATTAATATTTAATTATTTACAATTCGAGACATATGGTATATACATGAGGGTTTCCTTGTTTGGATTATTTCGCTCGACGTACTACGTCTCGAGTTGTAGATTTTTAAGTATTAATTTCATCTAGTGTATGACCTGTTTCTTGGATGATTTCTGATCGCTAGCTGCATGATCTCGTTACCTGATCGATTTTGGATGCTTTATGTCTATCGTGTTTTAGTAGTGAATTTGTATGTCGATTTTGTTGGATTACCAGTTGCACGTTCTTTTGTCGTTTCTGTTATCGTATCGTTTCTCGTTTTGGTTTTTGTTGTTCTATTTGTTTTGTGGGGTCTTGTCGTGCACTATGCACCTGACGTACACCTGTTTTCTCTAGTGTACGTTAGACTTAGAGGAAGAACAGGTCCAGTTGGGAGATCGCCAGGAGCCAGAGGATTTCCCCGCTGGAGTACTCTGCAAACCGAGCAGAAGAAGCCGAAGCTTAGTTATTGGTCCTCCATTTACTTCTGTAGCACCTTCCATTCTGTTGATCGATGTATTTTGTATTTTCTATAATTTCTTTCAGATAGTCTTGTATAAGGGCATGTTGACCCGATTATTATGTCTGGGATGAATATTCATTGTAATATGTATTATTTTATTCTGTGTTGCTCATTATATTCTTGCTGATCGTGATCGGGGACCTGTGCCTTTGTAATATATTATTTCCAGACGCTTAGCGTATTAGATTGAGTAGAAAGAGTTTTATTATTTATTTCTACTCAACCTAATACGTCGCGGGCTTGTTCACGTTCCGATTCCCCTGGTATTTTGGGAAGCGAGGCGTGACATATTTGAACTAAGAGAAGTTTTTGGGCAGTTTGCTCCATGTTTTTAAGAAAGATCTAGTGTGTTTGTTTATGTGAAAAAGAGTTTTACAAAAGGATCTCGATTTCGTTCTTGAGGCGTTCATCTTCAAATCTCAATCTCTCTTTGTTTTGGAGAAGTTTTCCAAACTCTTTCTCTAGCTAATCTATATTTTGATACTCATATATAAGCTAGATTTATTTGAGTTTGATTTCATTTTACTCATTATTTACACACACAACCACTTGAGCTTTAGTATTTCATATTAAGTATAATTGGATTGTGAGAGTGTTTCATTGAAAGAGACATATATTTCATTCTCATCTATTTGGAGAATGAAATCCTTATTCGCATCTATTATTAAACATGATGTAATACACAAGGATACTTAGAAGAGTCGTTGAGAAAGTCTGGGGTTAATTCCAAGAGGAGTGGGTTACTTGTAAATCCTATAGAGAGGATGTAATTCCAAACACTTGAAGAAGTTGACATGGGTAGTCCAACACTTAGAGAAGTGTAGTTTGTGTGATTGACATCGTGTGTATTGTAAAATTTATCAGTGATCTTTGGATACCGTTATGTATAGTTCTTGTTGATAGTGGAGATCTCCTCGAGGTGAGGAGCGGAGACGTAGGTCAAAGGTTGACCGAACTTCGTGATCATATCTTGTGTTTGTGATTTTTGTTTGGTTTTCTTTTACTTTACATCTTGTGTTTGTGTTTATATCGTCTATTATCTCATTGTTTATCCTTACATATCTTTTTTTATATCATATTGCTAGGATATATATTGCCTTGTAAAGTTTTAATTCGGCAACGTAATCGGATTAGATTAGCTTTACCCTATTCACCCCCGTCTAGGGTACTTTCACAAGGTACTTAATTAATCTTTTATCCTCCTCTAGTACCATCTTTACCCGGCTAACTGACCCAGTAAACTTCAATCTTTTCACTAAGGGAGTTTTTGGTTAGAAACTGGTCTAGCTGAGTTTATGAAGGTCTTAGCGAGACAGTGCTAAAACAGTCATTAGCAGACCAGACGTCTAATTTGTATATGACAAAAACTCGAACTTTCAAAAAGCTTAGTAGAGATGTCTGGACTTAAATTCATAATTCCGATGCTAAATTTCAGATATCTAGTCTCAAATTCAGATGTCTAAAAGCATGCACATCAGACGGCTAAAAATATGCACGTAGGACACTAAAACTTTCACATGCCATATCTGGAATATCAAAATTGTTATTATAATATATTTTTGAAAATCTCTTGACGTGCTCTACAAGATGGAGCTAAAATTGTTTATTTGACCATCACATGTTCGGAAGAAATAGTCATCTAAAATCTGTCAAGCAAAAATGGATTCTCAAAAATATTTGTTAGAGACGTCTGGTTTTCAAATTTATACATCTGAATTATAACTCAAACATCTGTTCATTATTTTCAAACGTGTGGTCCACACCTTTCGCTGATTCACTCGATTTCTTGAGCATTAATATAAACCGTTGATTTGTACATCTAGATGGGGACTTTATGGGTTATTTTCCGAGTCAACTTAGGGGCTGTTTGGTTGTTTTCCTAAAAACCAAAAAAAGGAAACCGGTACAAGGAAATCAATAAAATAATATTTTTATCTATTTTCATCCATAAAACTCACCCATAACATCTAATAAAATATTATTTTTATCCTCCAACTCATCTCATTTCATCTCCTTTCTTACTTTTAAAAATAAACCAAACACAAGAAATATGTCACATCATCCAACTCATCACATCTCATCTTATCCCATTTTTAAAAATCACACACATCATCCAATAATATTATGATAACTCATCTCATCTCATTAAACCTTCATTTCTATCCATTTCCTAAAAAAAAAAGAAATTGATTTCCTTAAGTATGTGTCACATCATCCAATAATATACCTCCAACTCATCTCATCTCATCTATTTTCTTATTTTTAAAAATGAACCAAATACAAACAACCTAAAAACATCATCCAATAATATACCTCCAATTCATTTCCTTATTTTTTTAACCAACCAAACAACCTCAAAACAATTTTTTTAAAAAAATCACTCACATCATCCAATAATAAGGTGACATCTCATCTCATCTCATCTCCTATTCTATAATTTCCTTCCTTTTTAACCCAACCAAACAACCTCAAAACAATTATTATAGGAAATAGGTTTACTATTCTTTAATTTCCAAGTTTTTTTTGCGAAACGAACGGACCCTTAAAGGTCCTATTCCAGAGATTATATATTGCGTGTGAAAGAGAGAAAAGATCAAAGATTTGGCAAATAGAAAAGCTAGGTTTTTTCATTGGAAAGATTGTTGGCGGTTTCCTACTGATTATCTTTATGATTTAAAGAAGACGGCCACACTACGATTCAAAGGGGTTCTTCAAAGTGACATCAACATCATCTATTGAAGATTGTATTAATTATTAGGGACATATTTTTTTCTTAAATTATTTTTAATTTTGTTTAATTTATAAACATAAAGATCAAGATGAGCTGATCTGGTGACATTGGATATAAGAACTTTGACAAACTTGGGAGTTTGGTTTTTTCTCAGATAGTGCATCATCTATTGAACATCATCTTAATTATGAAGGATGAATTGCGTGTTCGTATCTGATTGGTTGCTTGGTTATTTTTTTAGCTTATTTAGTTGCAAAGATTTTTAAAAATAATCGAGCTTTTGATGCAGCCCTATTTACCCCCCTTTTGGGCAGTCTAACGCGATCTCAACAGCACACATCTACCTAGTCAGGTATTTCAAAGGTAAAAGTTATTTTAGAAAGGGTAGATGTAAGGCCTTTAAGTTTTTGATTTAATGATATAATTAATTAAGGGGATTTTTACAAAATAAATATGTATTTCCACTTGAAATGATAAAATTCCCTTTAGTATAACTTTATTAAAATGAGATTCATGGTTTAATCATGAATTAGTCCTAAATTGTATCTAATATTAACGGGGATTGCATATGTAAACCGGTTATAAGAGTAAATAAAATAAGTAACTGAGTTATTTTGCAAATAGGCCCATAGTCTATATCTTTTCGAAGTAAAAGTTCTACAAAAGTGGGATGCAAGAGAGAGGATATTCATTGTAGGAGAACATGATCTTTAGCTCATGTGAGGGTTTTCTCCACTTGCTCTCTTTATTTGGAGAAACTATCTTTTATTACCTCTCTATTTTTCACGTCTTTGGATCTGATTAAAGCTTAGACTTTATGCTAAAATCATTAGACTTCCTTTCTATTGTTTTCTCTATTATTTTGGTGTAGATTTGATAAGGTTCAGTAAGGTTTTCTTTACCACAAATGTTAGAATTTATAACCATTACTTGTTTTAAAACAAAACCCTAGTTTGCTTAATTTTCTCTATGTTGAATCTTTGAATTATGGTAGAAACTATTAGAAACATATTTATTTATATCCTATCTTTGGTTATAAGATTCATGAGAAGATCCGAGGCCAAATGATGAAGGAGTGAGGCGAATTGGATCAAAACAATAGCAGGAACAACAATCAGAGTCGTCTCCTAGCCACATCGGACATCTGATTCATAATTAGATGTCTAATTTCTCAACACTAGATGTTTAAAACTAGTTTCAGACATCTAGATGAGCAGGGTAGATGCTTGAATATGAATGTGAAAAATAGAAACTTAGATTTTCATACAAAGACGTTTGGTTTGCTTCTTCAAATGTTTGACTTTTGTTTTAGATGTCTGATCTGATATTTTAGACGTCTGTTTTTTTATCAATTTTATAATGAACTCTTTATTGATATAATTAATGATCTAAATAGACTAATTAACTATTTTAGCTTAGTTTAAAGAGAGTTTACGATTATTCGATGATGTAGGAGTAGTCTACGAGATACATGCACAATTTTCATGTGTTTTGATCACTCAATTTTAACTCGGCACTTGATAAATATATATATTCTCATTGTAAAGAAAATATATGATTAGTAAAATTGTCATGAGTATTTTGTGCAAGACCTAATATATAGGATATTACACCTATTCTTTGTACATGAAGACTAGTGTATAGACTTATATGTTAGATTATGGACTATATCCCAACATAGTTAGACCTAATACATGATTTTTAGTAGGCAGATGATCCTTGACTTGGACCATTTTGATTAGTACTAAGTAGGTTGTGTGAGGTTATCAGAGAATGTAGATTGTAGTGCATAAGTTTACATGTGCAAATTAAATAACAGTAGAATAGATGATAAGTTATGATATGAATCACGTTTTAAGGCTGGTTGGTTGGCCAGAGGACTCTTACGTGAGCACCTATGTTATAATTTAGTATTAGTTATGTGTAACCACCTTAAGTGGGTAGATTAATCATTTCATATCCAAATAAAAATTCTAATAATATCATTAAAATGTTGTTTATTCATATATGTTGCATGCACAACTCAACTTGAAATATCTTGTTATGTTTTTTATCTGTATCTTCATTCATTTGTTTCTTTCTTATATAGGGGATAAGTTTTGATTATATTTGATAATCTGACCATTGGTTATTTCTATTCATCATATTTCATTGCTTAGACCTTACATCTAACCGTTTTATGGACCCCCTTCTTTAGGTAATGAAGTGACTACCACGGACTATGCTTTCTTGAATAAGCAAGTTATAAGAAAGTAGCAAAAGTCATGTCGTAGGATATAAACAATATTAAATTAAATTTTTATTTTGATTTAGTAGATATTTCTTGATTGTTCGAAAGATATAATTTTGGTTCCATAATGCCCAACGGTCATTTCGTTTACGGGGAGTGTTAAATCTAGAATATTTTTCAAAAATTCATGTTTTTTAGACATTATTCACAAATTGAAAAATCTTCTACTTTTAGAAAATTCGAAGAACAGTGCGTTATCAACATGTTTATATTATCAACATTAAGATGACCAAACATTGTGTGTGACATTTGAGCTGCATTACGTTGATCCAAATAACATTCAAGAGATTTATCGGCCAATAACTTTACATAAGAGTTAAGAATGATAATTATGAAATATAAATGATACTAATATCATAATGGTAAACAAAGGAATTTTC
Source organism: Asparagus kiusianus (assembly GCA_022839385.1). Lineage (NCBI taxonomy): Eukaryota > Viridiplantae > Streptophyta > Magnoliopsida > Asparagales > Asparagaceae > Asparagus > Asparagus kiusianus. The sequence continues at coordinate 20,198 of BQKN01020346.1, read as the reverse complement.
AGACTTTAGTTGAAGTTCTACTTTATGAATAAAATAGGATAATCACTACAATAAAGTTTAGAAATAGGAATTTAATTTTTCTCTTCACTTGAGAAAAATATAGATAATCTTTAAATTTCATCCACGCCTTTCACTCAAATCTAAAAATAATTTTCTCATTTATAATACTAAAACTAAAGCTTTATTTCAATTGTCAATGTAAACTTTCTATCTTCAAGCTTATACCTTTCTTGTACTCTTACAACAATTTGTGGGTACCTAAAGGTGAACTAGAATTGATGATATACTATATATAAAAGGGAACCACTCATATCATTAGTCTCTACTAACTAGTTGGGTGATCTATCTTCAAACGACATTTTCTTCTTAAGTGAAATAATATAAGTTTTTCCAATGACTTTTATTATCTATATTCTTGCTTTATGATTATAGAAACTTGTTTTTCTTTCTAGATTTTTCTCTTAAAAAATATTTTTTCCGTAAAACTAGATAATCTAGTTCGATATCCATCACTATGATTTTGACCTACTTTATAATATATTTTTTCTTTTCCTAAACTTGTAATGTTCTAATAAAGTGATAGTATGATCTTGAATTCTAAAATATTAACATTGAATTGAATAAGGGATGGAGATTGGGAAGTAAAAAATCACATTAACGTTTGATTTTGATCTCAAATTTACACAAATCTAATTTGTCAATATATATCAAATCATCTTATTACAATATATATGTGTGTGTTTTTCTTATGAACACTCCATTAATTTTTTTATCAATATTATCTTTAAGTAGAACTCATGATTGATGATCTTTATCACCAATTACATCTAGTTTAGCGAATATGTCACTCTTGACAACATTATGCTAATTTTTAGCATTAAGAATATTAAATATATTTCTTCTCCAATCTACATAGTTCGGACTAATAAATTTATAACCACTGAATAACATATCAAAATAAAAAAAAATTAGTCATCATATATGAGCAGAACATAGTAACATAAATATCTAAAATTATATTTTATTTTGTGTACAATCATCACTAGGTTAGCAAAGTCAGTTTCCACCGGAGATTCAAAAAGTTTTTTTGTGTGACAAACAAGTAAGAAAATCTTGGAATAATAGGAATTTCCGTAGCTAGAAGAACTTTCAGATAATAAAAATCATATTAATATGCTTCTCTCATATAATGAATGTGAATAGAAAATCCAAGATTAATTCTAATCCTTTAATTTTTCAAGATCAAATATCAAATATAATTAAATAAGGTAGAATCAGCCTATTCAATCATTAATGATTAATGATTTTCCTTTTATTTTGGTTTGTGATGTATGACGTGACTCTACTATTTTAGCGAGCATCACAAGATATCAATGAAGTGTTAGCCCAGCTATCCATCTATTTTATATAACACATGTGGCACTATCTATTTTAGTCTAGAGGTCTAATTGTTCACAAAATACTTGGTATAGTTATGTGAGATATAAGTTGGAAATATATTTTACCAAACCATTGTTTGCGTCGGGAATGATTTTCATTATAGCTTCCATTACAATGTTTATCGTTTACAACGGGAACAAAAGAGTGAGTTTTTTTTATAAAACTTCTCTATACAAAGAAAACAAAAAGGGATATTCCCTAGAAACACACGTAAAACCTATTTATTAGTCATTGCTTGCGTGAGATCTTTGCCTGCGATGGGGACGCTTTGATTCGTGGACCGCCAATTCAACGATCCGGGTTGATCGTGAAGAAGGCTTTAAGTCATTGTTTCATTTTAGAAATAAGAATAGAAGTAGATTTCTTAGCCAAGTAAGATAAATACTCTTCCCGATATCAAATCAACGTTTGAAATCAAGGGAAACACCAAAGGCCTTTGAGATCTCTCGAAAATATGAAGGAGTCTCTTTCTTGCTCTCAGAATTCGTCAAAAAGCTCAAGTCTCTGCCGTCAATTGGGTCAACCCCCATGCATATGGGTATAGGGGAGGTATTTATAGCCTTTGGAAGCCATTTCTAAAGATAAGAATTCGAAACAATCCTCACTCGATAACTCCCATTTCTGAGACAGCGTTGTAAGCATCGAAAATTGCCTATAGGTCTCCACAAACAGCTCAGTGTTAAGGAACGACAATGAACGTCACTATCCGGTTCACAAGAGTTCGATTGACATCGGTGAACGCTTGAAATGAATCGGCGAACTACGTGAGCTGACAGAATTTCGGAATAGCGAAGGCACGGGCTAATCGGGAGCCCTGCGATGTTTGCAAAAGGAACAATATCCTTCATGTCTCGTTCATTCTACAGATAATCCAACCATTGGAGCTGATAGAACTCTTCGTCAGGCTTCCAACACATTTGGAATCACTCAAATCCGAGTTCGGATGAAGAAGTTACGGCGAAAACAAACAAACACGCAACGGAGCGTCTCAGGCTGAACTGGGACACCCGGGGTGTCTCGGCCAAGCCGAGACACCCCAAGGGTGTCTCGGCCAAGCCAAGACACCCCAGGGGTGTCCCAACGCAGATTTACGCCCTGTAGTCCGTTTTGACCGCTCCATTATCCCTCATGCCTATAAATAGAAGCCTTAGGCCTCATTTATTGAGGATCTGGAGTTTTGGAGAATTGGCGAAGCCCTGCCGGACTGAAGAGTGATCGAACACTTCAACACGAGGGAGTTCTTCATCAGATCTACGTCACCCGCATCCGTTCATTAGCATTACCCCTCGTCGGTAATTCTAAGAAGAGCAAATATCTCGCTTTTTCCGAGATAGGCGCTTCAGTTTCTAGATCCCCTCGCGGATTGACAAAGCTATGAACTAGATCTGATTGCCAGGTGGTCCACGGATATCGACATCCCCGTCACAGGCTAAAGACCCACGCAAGCAAGAGATGACGAACGGATCTTGTGTTTATTTTCAAGAAAGTTGTAATTTTTAATTCTTTGTTATTTGAATTCATTTGTAACGCTTGAAGTTTAATAAAATCAATGATGAAGGCAACTTTTGATGAAAACAAGCTGGCGACCACAGTGGGAGCCAACAGCCTCGCTGCCGAGGCTGTCGTGACGCAACTGGCATTCAAGATCCGGGTGAATGAAGAGATCGAATACGAGTTCGATCAAAAAAAGTTTGAAGAGTACCTCTCTTCCTCCTCCTCCAGATCCGCCTCTCCGAACAGGCACAGGAAGGCATCCACTTCCAGAAATGTTCGCGGGACCTTCGGCTCGAAGATCCAAGATCCTATTGCCGCCGCTGCGCCCGGACCACGTGACGTCCCCACGTCGTCCAACGTGGTCGAGACCGCAGATCCGGACTTCTCCTCCGCCGAGAAGATGGCTACTGAAGACCCTCCAGCATTGTCAAAGAGAGCACGCCAAAGACGGTGTCAACGCCTTGCTCGTCAGCTAGCCAAGGATTTGGAGCCGATGGACGGGATCCGCTATAATGTGGATCTAAAATCCAGGCAGCGCCGGGAACAACAACGGAGAACAACCAACTCCTCCTCCAAGACAGAAACGAACGAATGGGTTCGTGTTAAGAGGACCCGCTCCACCCTCGAGGAGCGAATCAAGAAGCGTCGAGCATTGCTCGCACATGCCCGAGCCCTTTTGCAGAAAGTGAAAGAAATGTAGAGGGAAGAAGCAGTGGAGAAGCCGCCTAAGCGCAAACAAGTTTGGGTGCCAAAGACAAAACCATCACTTAAGGCAAAAGTGGGCGGAGTTATCGTCCAACCTATTTCAAATCCAGATCCCGTTTCCCTTGTACCCGCACCTCCGACGGAGTCAGGAAAGAACGTGGATCTCACTAAATCCAGGGGTCCTTTGAAGGGTCGCCTCGATCCTGAAGATCGAGGTAAAGCACCCGTCAAAGAGCGATTGGAACCGTTGAAAAGTCCCCAAACAACAGTCAAGACTGGGGGTCGTACTAACAAAGGGAAAGCCCCTATTACCGACCGCATTGGATTGCGAGTCGAAGTTCAAGAGCCCGTTGGACTTTCACGCTCTCAAAGGCGTAAAAGTGAACGAGTGACTCTTGAAGACGCAAATAAAGCGTCGCGTCCCCAGAGGGAAACATATTTGTCTGATGACGATGTTACACCTGGGAAGGCGTACCAACACTCTATGGGTTGTTCCAGTTATCAAACTGATGAGTTGTACTATAGGGCTGGGTGTGCGAATAAATCCTGGAAAAGAAATGTTCGAGACACGGAGCCTCATTGTCCGTGTGCCAACATAATCAAAGCAGTATTATCGGAATGCTGCTATTCTAAAACCCCAAAAAGAGTCTCGGTGTTTGAGAGAATCTCTACCAGGGCGTTCGAGGCCAAACCAAGGCATTTCCAAAGGAGGAAGCCCATTCGCCAAGATGATGAATTTCCAGAAGTGTCCGTCAATATGACCGGCAGAAGGAAATCGACGTAACACTCTAGCCCAGATCAGTTTGCCGATGTATCCCAGCGTATGACTCGGTTGCGGTCAGGAATCAATAAGCGAAAGAATTACCAAAAGATGCAAAAGGGATTTCCTTTGGAAGAGGAGGTGTTAGATGCTGGTTCAGATTCTTGCTCGGCTATAGCGTCCGATGACACGACATCGAGCGCGGGACAACCCAACGAGTCATTTATGATTAGCGCCGAACAAGTAACCAAGATGCTTGAAGAGGCCCTGGCTAAGCAGAGGGAAAGTTTTAAGTTCGAAATGGATCTGGCCATGCAGCAGATGAGGGAAATGCACGACCAGCAAATCGCGGCACTGACAGCTCACCAAGGAGAACCCAGTCGTCGCAATAATCCGAATCAAGACGAGAATGAACGGGAAGAGGATAATGTCAATCCTGTCAACAATAGTAACGGAGGCGGCCCCTTGAATGATAACGCAAAGGAGGACCACGTTACCTCTCCCCGAAGCCACTCGAAGACAGATACGAGTGAAGACAAGAAGATGAAGGACTTAGAGAGCAAAATCAATGCGTTGATGAATGCTCAAGAAGTAAAGAAGACCGGCATTCCGTGTCCTTACCCGAAAGAGTGGGACTCGATCCCGTATCCAGCGAAGTTCAACCTGATCAACTTCACGCCGTTCGACGGGAAGGGCTCGCCCACTCAGCATCTAATCTACTTCAAGTCCCACTTGGGCACGATCTCCGGCAATGAAGCCTTGATGGTTCGGTCATTCGTCGGCACCCTTCGCGGGCCTGCCTTCGATTGGTATCGGTATCTTAAATTTGGAAGCATCAATAGCTGGGTGGACCTGGAGAGCATGTTCCTCACTCATTTCTTCAATGATGATGCCGAAGTGTCGATCAGGACACTCTTCGATGAGAAACAAAAAGACGGAGAGTCGGTGGATACCTTCATCAAATGCTTCCGCAATCAGGCAATGAACTGCAAGGATCCCCTCACGGAAGAATTCATCTTGTAGACTTGTCATAATAATTTGTCCATTAACATCTTGGATGTTATTGGAGTAGAACCGCTCAAGACATGGAAGGATCTGAAGGCCCGAGGAGAGCAAGCCGAGCGATTCCTCAAAAGGAAGAAGGCCGAGAGGAGCCAACCGATGGCTAATTCTCCGAACTCGAACTTTGCCTCTCGTGATAAGGGCAAGGCACCTGCAGCGACTGTTGATCAAACGTCTAAACAGCAGTCCCAAAGACAGCAGAAGACTTCGGATCAAAAGGCCCAGAAAGAGTACTCGTTCAAGGATGAAGACGTTCCCGCCATCTTCGAGTCTCTTCTCGGAAACAATAAAATCAAGCTCCCGCCCATCACGAATCAGGAGGAAGCTGAAAATACTACGGATCCGAAGTACTGCGCGTACCACAGGAGGATCCTTCATCCCACCAAGGCTTGCTTTACTTTAAAGAATAGCATCCAGACCTTGGTTGAAGCCGGCGTCATAACGCTAGGATAAGCCAAATGAGAATGGAAAGACTCCAAAGAGTATACGAGTATAAACTATTTCTCAGCACTCCGACAAGTATAAGAGTATAAACTGCTCCTTCCTACACTCCAAAGAGTATATGAGTATAAACTGCTTCTTAATCCTCCGACCGGTATAAGAGGTTAAACTGCTTCCTGACACTCCAACAGGTATATGAGTCTAAACTATTTCCTTTCTTTCACAGGAAATTCCTGGAGAATTTTATACGGATAACCCGATCATGCAACCAAATGCAATAATAAACCTAGTTTCGTGAGGAAGCTGGGGGTGGATGACTCATGTAACGGGAAGTTCCCGGAAGAATACTATATGTAATTTTCTTAGGGATAACCCAATCATTACAAATTAGGTGATAAGCACTAAACCCCCATTGTGATTTGTATGAGTCAACACTCCCGTTGTAAGTTGTACTCTCACCTCTCACTTGGTCAAACCTTCCTATAGTTAGGGCCACAACCCAAAATCCCCTCTCGATTCCTTCAATGAACGAGAGGCCCACAAATCAAGCGATCAAACCTATAAAAGGTAAGATCGTCTCAAACCTCTCATTCCCAATGCTCCCTTGGTCAAACCTATAAAAGTTAGGGCCAAAGCCAGATTCCCCTCTCGATTCCTTCCATGAACGAGAGGTCCACTTTCAATTTGAGCAATCAAACCTATAAAAGTTAGGGTTGCTTGAATCTTTTCGATTCTCGGAGTGGAGATCCCACTTCTAGTTTCACCTTTCTGGATTCTAGGGGTGGAGATCCCACCCCGAGTCTCCTTTGCATCTGAAGATAGAATATAAAATTCTTCCTCTTCAGCTTTGGAAGATAGAATATAAAATTCTTCCTCTCCCGCATCGGGTTCGTCTTTGCCCTAAGAAAAGACACCACCTTTTCAACCCTCAAAATCCGTGCCTCACCGGTACGGGGAATTTTATCCCGAATCCTAAGAAGGGATAAGTCAACGCCTAACACGCGTTGCCGGTTTAGTCTTTCACCGATTGAAGAAGACACCAGAATCCTAGTCTGGGGAATTTCATCCCGAAGCCTAAGAAGGGATGAGTCAGCGCCTAACACGCGTTGCCGGTTAGTCCTTAACCGTAAAAAAGGACAAAAGCCCACATATTCCATATTATGGAAGGTTGTTATTAATAACACCATAATCCGTGCTTCACACGCACGGGGAATTTTATCCCGAATCCTAAGGAGGGATAAGTCAACGCCTAACACGTGTTGCCGGTTTAGTCTTTCACCGATTGAAGAAGACACCAGAATCCAAGTCTGGGGATTTTTATCCTGAATCCTAAGTAAGGATAAGTCAGTGCCTAACACGCGTTGCCGGGTAGTCTATTCTCGTGAGAAAGACGAAGTCTACGTATTCAATGTCGTAGCACTAAAAGAGTTAACTCTTTTAGCACAACGTTATGTGCAGAACGGATCAAAACAATCTGCATGCTAGCCCGACTCAAACGGTAGTCGGTAAAGGCTCATCAAACCCGTTGATGGCTGAGAATTTGCCAAAAATTCTATAAGTATGAGTCATTGATGCATCAGCTCTGTTAGTTGGTCTCGTGACTCGATTATCCAACAACATTAAAATAAGATCCACAAATGCAGATGAATCAGCTTTAACAGTTGGTCCTGCAACCACGATACTTGGGACCGCCGTGCTCCAATACCTTAAGAGTTTAAACTGTGTATACTCCAGTAAACGTACGAGTATAAACTATGTCAACGTACGACGTTCGAAACCCTAGGGTCAACGCTGGTCAACGCGTAACCCTAGGTCAACGCCAGTCAACGCGTTGCGACAAAAGGTCAACATTCAACGTTCGAAACCCTAGGATCAACGCCGGTCAATGCGTAACCCTAGGTCAACGCCAGTCAACGTGTTGCAACAAAAAGTCAACATTCAACGTTCGAAAACCTAGGGTCAACACCGGTCAATGCGTAACTCTAGGTCAACGTCAGTCAACGCGTTGCGACAAAAATTCAACGTTCGACGTTCAAAACCCTAGGGCCAACACCGGTCAACGCGTAATCTTAGGTCAACGCCAGTCAACGCGTTGCGACAAGAAGTCAACATACGGCGATCTAAAACCCTAAGTCAGCACGATGTGACAGAGATAGTCAGTTCAAAGTCAACTCAATGACATGAGCCAAACTCAACTCACTGGGGGTAAACTCGAGACTCCGACGACGGCCAGGCGATAAACGCAGCGCCGGAAGAACTTCGGTTATTCGTCAAAGCATCGAATAGACCAAAAACTGAAGGAGCCAAGAGTTGAAGCTAACTGCAGGTCCTTTACGCCGACTGAAGGCTGGATCAATCACACCCAAAGTGTTCCAGCCTCTTCTATAAAAGAAACGAGGCCGAAACGATTTGGAGGGGGTATCTGTAAGCATCGAAAATTGCCTATAGGTCTCCACAAACAGTTTAGTGTTAAGGAACGACAATGAACGTCACTATCCGGTTCACAGGAGTTCGATTGACATCGATGAATGCTTGAAATGAATCGGCGAACTACGTGAGCTGACAGAATTTCGGAATAGCGAAGGCACGGGCTAATCGGGAGCCCTGCGATGTTTGCAAAAGGAACAACATCCTTTGTGTCTCGTTCATTCTACAGATAATCCAACCATTGGAGCTGATAGAACTCTTCGTCAGGCTTCCAACGCATTTGGAATCACTCAAATCCGAGTTCGGATGAAGAAGTTACGGTGAAAACAAACAAACACGCAACGGAGCGTCTCAGGCTGAACTGGGACACCCAGGGTGTCTCGGAAAAGTCGAAACACCCCAGGGTGTCTTGGCCAAGCCAAGACACCCCAGGGGTGTCCCAACGTAGATTTACGCCCTGTAGTCCGTTTTGACCGCTCCATTATCCCTCATGCCTATAAATAGAAGCCTTAGGCCTCATTTTTTAGGGATCTGAAGTTTTGGAGAATTGGCGAACCCTGCCGGACTGAAGAGTGATCGAGCACTTCAACACGAGGGAGTTCTTCATCAGATCTACGTCACCCGCATCCGTTCCTTAGCATTACCCCTCGTCGATAATTCTAAGAAGAGCAAATATCTCGCTTTTTCTGAGATAGGCGCTTCAGTTTCTAGATCCCCTTGCGGATTGACGAAGCTCTGAACCAGATCTGATTGCCAGGTGGTCCACGGATATCGACATCCCCGTCACAGGCTAAAGACCCATGCAAGCAAGAGACGACGAACGGATCTTGTGTTTATTTTCAAGAAAGTTGTAATTTTTAATTTTTTGTTATTTGAATTCATTTGTAATGCTTGAAGTTTAATGAAATCAATGATGAAGGTAACTTTTGATGAAAACAAGTGTTTACTATCTCGGATGAAGGGATTGTTTCGGGCAGTTTTCTAACCGACATCGATTCCGGTAAATGCCGTGATTCTTAGGGATTTTGAGTGTATTTTTAGTATATAACGGCCTCTCCGTGTTTATGGATGTTCCTAAGCAGTTATGGAGCCACGTGGTCCGTACGAAACTCGAGAAAACCATCGAAAAGACGTCACGCCGTCTCACAAATTTTGAGACAGTCTATACCGTTTTGTAATCCGAGATGGGCTACAATGTCTCAGAAGTAGAGATAGTGTACGCTGTCTCACTGTTTGTGAGACAGCTTCGAATCCTGTCATTTCATTGTTTTGTGTGTTCCTTTGCTTCTTTTAGGCTTGGGTTGATCTTCTCTTACTCAGATGATGATGTTCTTCGTCTTCTTTATCTTGAGCTGTGTTTGGGAATCTATAGGTAATTTTTGACTCCTACAAATACCCCCTCCAAAGTTTTTAGCCTCCTTAGTATTTTAACAAGGGGTCTGAAATACTTTGGATAAGATAGGCCCTACTCTCAATCTCTTCAGCATTTTGTCGAGGAGATTACGTGAAAAGGACCTACGAAAAGGACCTTGTTGGCATTTTATCGAGTAGTCTGAAATACTTCTAGTGCTATGTTTATCACTTGACCATTGTCAAAATCTAGAAATGAAATTGATGTGTTGATGTTGGAATTAGCTCGTGTCGTTGAGTTGACGTTGAAGTGATCATCTTTGTTTGGAGTTTGTATCCGATTTGCGATTGAACTCCCAGGTGTAAATTTTGCATAGAAATATCCTGAGCCTAATTTTCATGAAACTGTTGTGCCGTGGTCGAACGT
>BQKN01020346.1:0-10082 GCA_022839385.1 Asparagus kiusianus | reverse complement strand
AATCAAAAATATAGTGAAAATACACTCGAAATACCCACCTTCTCGCTTGGCTTTCTCTGGTGAGTGAGACAGGATTCACTATCTCGCTCCGATAGACTGTCTCGCTCGAATGCAAGACGTTGATTATGATTTCTTTAAAGTCGTGAAATTAGCAGTGATCTTGGACCATATTAACCACCTTCTTCAATTCAAATTCCCATTAAGAACCATATAAATCAATTCTCCAACACTTTCTTCCTTTCTCGTCCTCAATTCCAGCCAATTTTAACTCAAAGGGTTAGGTTTTCAGCCTCCTTTCTTCGAGTTTGAGCTCTAGAAACAAAAGAGCCGTGCAGCACAAACAGAAGTAGTTCTCTTAAGGAAGGAGAAGACCAAGGCTGCCTTGCATAGTTCTTTAATGTTAAGCTGTGAGGAAATAGCCAGCCTTGAAAGAGCTCTTCAATATTCTAAGGATTCTCACGCTGTCCTTGAAAGAAAGCTGACTAGCGTGGAGAGAGCCCAAACACAATTGCATGAGAAGTTGGAGCCTTAAAAAGAAAAGCTAGCTAAAATGAAAGACGATGCTGCAAAAGCATTAACCGCCACCAAGGATTCCATCAGGACTGATCTGAAAACCGAACTTGAGCAGGCCTATGCAAAGGAGCTCTCCAAATTAGAAAAGAAAATTTGTAGCCACAAATTATCTTTAGAATGACAACACTACTTTTGTGTCTTCTTTTATTTCAGTTCATTAATAAAATGAAACTTTTGATTAGTGTACTTTTTATTATGATTACTCATTCTGTTTAGAATAAATAAACATAATATTCATAGGATTTTTGGTAAACCCTCAGCCATCAACAGATTTGATGTGCCTTTACCGACTATCGTTTGAGCTAGACTAGCATGTGGATTGTCTAAGTCCCGTCCACATGTAACGTTGTGCTAAAAAATAAATTCTCTTAGACTTAGTACTACGATATTGAATACACAGGCTTTGTTATTTTTATAAGAATGGACAAACCGGCAATATGTGTTAGATGTAGGTTTATCTCTAATATTGGATCGAGATAAAATCCTCCATGCATAAAAGACATGGATTTAGGTGCTGAAGAGAAAGAAGGTATTTTTTATCTTCTACTTCAAAAGTTTTGTGTCTTCTCTTGGGGCAAAGACAAACTCGTTGTTGAAGAAAAAAAGGTATTTTATTAACTTCCACTTCAAAAGTTTTGTGTCTTCCATTGGGGAAAAGAAGAACCCAGTGTTGAAGAGAAAGAAGGTATTTTCTTATATTCCACTTCAAAAGTTTTGTCTTCTCTTGGGGCAAAGACGAACCCGATGTTGAAGAGAAAGAATGTATTTTTTTTATCTTCCGCTTCAAAAGTTTTGTCTTCTTTTGGGGCAAAGACGAACCCGGTCTTGAAGAGAATGAAAGTATTTTCTTATCTCCGGCTTCAAAAGTTTTGGTGTTAAAAGGGAAAGAATGTATTTTTTTTTATCTTTCGCTTTAACGAAGTGAACGGAGGTGTTTTTTTATCTTGCACTTTAATAAAAACTCAAAGTCGTATCTCCACTCCCAGAATCTTGATGGGAAACTCAAAGTGGGATCTCCACTCCGAGAATCAAATCTGAGTCATCCCACGTGACATGAGCAAAAAGGTAGAATTTGGATGTCTAAAGGTTTGATTATCCAATTTGTGTGGACCTCTCATTCATGAAAAGAATCGAGAGGGGATTTTCTTGTTGGCACTAACTATTAGAATGTTTGACCAGGTGGGAGTTTAAGATGACCTAACTGTTTGAAGGTTTAACCATTCAATTTGAGTGGACCTATCATTCATGGAAGGAATCGAGAGGGGATCTTAGTGTTAGCCCTAACTGTTAGAAGGTTTACCCAAGTAGGAGTGAAGGTAGTAGAAACGATGGGCATGATTCTGACTACCATGGTTTCCTTGAAAACAAGGACAAAGTGGGAGTATTAGTGTTAAGTTCTCGATGGTATTTCCTTGCGAAAACGTAACACAAGGGGTCAAGCCTTCAACAGTGGGAGTGTTAAATACTTGGACACAACGAGAGGTTTGATTTTTGTGGACCAACTGTTAATTGATTGATCAGTGAGGGATTATAAAGTGGAGGACAAGATCAATCAAACGGGATCGTCATATTTCTATCCTAATGAAAAGGTGCTTAAAGAGTCACAGTGGGAGGGTTTTAATCATCTTGATAATGATTAAATAACCACATTGAGAGAGTTTTAATCATTTGAATTATTCAGATGGTTGGTTTTCATCTTGAATAATCAGTTAATTTTCGGTTATCCTTGAGAATACCATGTGTAGTATTCTCCAGGAACTTTCCATTGATGGGCATTGCCGATATCATGGATACCGAATTAGATCTTGGTTCCTGACTTCATATTCCATCCCTAGCTCTTTGGAAAAACTGAGTCCATTGAGAAGTGCTCAGTTTAAGCTCTTAAGACATTAGAGAAAAAAGAAGCAGTTTATACTCATATACTCATCAGAGTGTAGGGAATAGTTTATCTCGTATACATGTCGGAGGTAGGAAGCAGTTTAACCTTATATACCAGTCGGAGATAAAGGATTTCCAGACCTAAAGTGGATGGACGCCATATTTACTCCCACCTTCTTTTCCTTTTGTGGTTTTGCGGTTATAGTGCAGGCATCAATCAAGGCTTGGATGCTATCTTTGAGGATAAAACATGCCTTAGTGGGATGATGGACCCTCATGTGATATGCAAAGTACTTTGGGTCTGAAGTCTTGTTAGCTTCCTCCTAATTTGTTATAGGTGGTAGATTATTTTGTTGAAGATGGCTAGAACCTCATCATCCTTTAAGGAGTATACCCCAGGATGCTTTTGTTACCCCTGAGGTTGCCATTGTGACGTTTGATGAGCATTCACAGTAGTCATAGGTGTCTTTCCCTTACCATGAAGAGTAAATTTAGACTTTGGAGAATTAGCCGTTGGTTGCCCTCTCTCCGCCTTTTTCCTTTTGAGGAAGCATTCGGCCTATTCTCTGTGTAGTTTCAGCTCCTTCTAAGTTTTGGATGGTACAACTCTCACGGCTTCCAAGACATCAAGGGATAGATTGTTGTGGCATGTCTGCAAGAAAAATTCTTCCGTAACTGGATCTCGACTGTACATGGGCTTGTTTCGAAAAGCGCTTGACAAAGTTGTCAACTGACTCTCCGTCTTTTAGTTTCTCATCCAGCAAAGTTCCAATCGACACTTCAGTATTGTCATCGAAGAAGTTTCTAAGAAACAAGCTTTCTATGTCATTCTAGCTGTTAATACTCCCTACTTTGAGACGTCGATACCAATTAAAGACAACCACGTGAAGGGTGTCCATGAATGACCGAATCATTAAGGGTTCATTGCTAGAGATCATACCCAAATAAGATTTGAAGTAGATCAGATGCTGGGTTGGCGAGCCTCTCCCATCAAATGGCGTGAAGTTAATCATATTAAACTTCGTCGGGTAAGGAATTGACTCTCATTCTCTTGGGTACGAACATGGAATGCTGGTCTTCTTGACCTCCTGAGCAGACATATTGACCTTGCTCTCAAGCTCTTTCATCATCTTCTTGTCCCCACCCATATCTTTCTTCGGGCGATGTTGAGAAGAATCAATTAGACCACCCCTAATGTTATTGTTATCGGGGGGAGTGTTGGTATTGATGGTTTCATCCACATCTGAGTTGTTGCCTTCAATATTAGCTTTAACATGTGTTGTGTTGTGACGACTAGACTCAGCCCGTTGACTTCGCTTAGGTTGTGGTTGGGGTTGTTGAGCATGCAATTCTCTCATCTACTACATTGTCAATTCCATCTCCATCCTCATTTCAGGTCTAATTTCTTCTTGTTGTCGAGCTAGAGATTCTTGAAGCATTTGAGCCATGTGCTGAAGAGTGATTGTGAATGCTTCTCTAGCTTGACCTATGGTAGACATCGTGTTGTATAAAGCGATTGCGGAGCAAGCGTCTGAGAATTCATCCTTTGAAGATGTTCTTTTATGCATTCTCTTACAATCTCTATGTCTGGTGGATTTTATATAGAGCTGAGACATTCTTTGAGAGATTCTTGGGTCAACTCTTCCTCCTAGAGAAAAGTCAAGATCGGAGTCAGTTGAATGCCACTTAGACTTTCCCTTGCCAGCCATGTTGATAGTGACTTCAGGGAACTCATCGTCTTAGACGAAAAATCTTCTCCTTCAAAAGTGTGTTTGGTTAGACACTTCGGTTGATGGCACAGAAAGTCTTTGGAACACTGAGACTCTTCGCGAGATGACTTCTTGCTTGGAGCAACTACATTCTGAGAGTACCACTCTAATAAGCCTCTCACACGAACAATGAGAACTCGTTTATGTTATATTTCTCTTTGAGTTCTGTTTACACCCCCAACCTGATAGTACAGCTTATCGGCATGATGACCGGAGCACCTCGTCATTTGTTGGTGTGATTCGCCAAGTATAATGTTATCTTTTGACAGGCACGTCTTTTTTTGGGTACGTTTAACCTTGTTGATATTCTTGGGACAATTTATTGTCGCCTTTGAATGGTCCAAGATCACGTCAATAGTCCCACGTTTAGAACCACCCCCTTATGGGTGTGGAGTTTTAACAGGCTCCTGGGTTTCAATACAGACCCCCAAGCGGGAGGTGATAGGAACTATCCCAGAAATAGAGGCCTCCTTGCTCCTTTTGTGTATGGCACATGAACAAGTACATCGAGGTGTTCTGGTTTGTTTGGAGATGGTGGGACACCTTTGAGCAACAACTAGCTTGATAGGAGTCCCTGCACGACCTCAAGTCTGAGAAGCTACTTGGGTTTTGATCGCTGGGCCTAAATGCTCTTTCACTGGTGCTTTGCCTTGAACTTCGTGCAAAGGAGCAAGGCGACCTGCAACCATGATTTTGAACTTTGAGAGGTCAGGACTTAACCAAGGACTCGCTGGAGTCATGGGGGAAGAACCCGTGGAAGACAATCTTGGAATAGATGTCGATAGAGGCAAAGAAGTGGCCGCGGAGGATTCCCTTTGGGTGAGACAGCTGGGAGTGTCTTAGATTTGGGCGAGACGGCTTGAGCTGTCTCGGTTGGCGAGATAGCTGAGACTATCTCGGCAATAGGAGATACTTCCTACTATCTCTCAACTCGATTTTCAAGCAAATTCAGATTTTAAAATCCAAACTTTGTGGGATTTTGGTGGTTCGTCGGCCAACCCTTTCTTCTTTAATTCTTGTGCCTTTTGCACAAGAGCACGAGTGTGTGTGGCACGTGTGCAGAGCTTCTAGATGTACTCCTTCCTTGTTAAATGAATCCTTCTGACGAGAACTCACTCTTGCGTTGATGGCTTGGAGGAATTGCCAGCGATTTGTTGTTTGATTGGTCCAGTTGCTTGATGATTCCTAAACTCTAAATCCTCGTAATAGCGAACTCCATCCAAGGCCTTTGCAAACTAACGAGCCTGGCATTAGTGTTGTCTTTGACGAGCCCTCTTAGTCAGAGTTGGCAAACTTTGGTTGAATAGCCCCTTAACTCGGGAGGACCATTGAGAGTAGAGCTTCCGGCTTTGTTGGTTGCCGGGATAATGTTGTGAGAGTCACCCTGAGCCTTCATTGGTGTTGAAACCTTCTTCGAAGATGAGATCCTCCAGAACTTTCGGGGAGAGGGAGACCCTAATGAAGACGATATTAATACGACTTGAACCTTGATCAGCTGCAACATGACAACCTCGACGTCGAGACTGTTAGCTCTCGCTGTAGTCACCAGCGTGTTTGAGTCAGGAATGATTTTCATTGCAACTTCCATTACAACGTTAATCATTTACAATGAAAACAAAAGAGTGAGTTTTTTAATAAAACTTCTCTCTACAAAGAAAAAAAAGGAGTATTCCCTAGAAACACATGTAAAAATTATTTGTTAGTCGCTACTTGCGTGGGATCTTTGCCTGTGCCAGGCATGTTTTGATCCATGGACCGCCGATTCAAAAATCTAGATTGATCATGAAGAAGGCTTTAAGTCATTGTTTCGTTTTAGAAACAAGAACAAAAGTAGATATCTTAGCTAAGTAAGATAAATACTCTTCCTGATATCAAATCAACATTTGAATCAAGGGAAATACCGAAGGCCTTTAAGATCTCTCAAAAATATGAAGGACACTCTCTCTTGCTCTCATAATTCACCAAAAGCTCAAGTCTCTACCATCAATTGGGTCAACCCCCATGCATATGGGTGTAGGGGAGGTATTTATAGCCTTTGGAAGCCGCTTCTAAAGATAAGAAGTCAAAACAAACCTTACCCAATAACTCCTATTTCTGAGACAGTGTTTACTTTCTCGGATGAAGGGATTGTTCCAGGCAGTTTTGTAACCGACATAAATTCCATTAAATGCCGTGATTCTCAAGTATTTTGAGCGTATTTTTAGTTTGTAATGGTCTCTCCGTGTTTGTAGATGTTCCCAAGTAGTTATTGAACCATGTGGTCTGTACGAAACTCGAGAAAATAGTCGAATAAGATGTCGCGCCATCGCACAATTTTCAAGATAGTCTACACTATCTCAGAATCCAAGATAGACTACACTATCTCGAAAGTAGAGACAGTGTACGCTATCTCACTGGTTGTGAGATAGCTTTGGGTCCCGTCGTTTCATCATTTTTTATGTTTATTTGCTTCTTTTAGGCCTCAGTTGATATTCTCTGACTCAGATGATGACATTTTTCGTCTTCTTCGTCATGAGCTATGTTCGGGAACCTATAGATAATTTTTAACGCCTACTACCCTATCATGTGTGGCATCAAATAAGCTAAAAAAATATTGTCCAAGTTATATTTCTAGGGAAGGCCTTTAGATTTATATTTCTTAAATATTAGTCCATCTACACTTCTATGCAACTTTTGATATTTTTCAAAATTGAGAGAACATTATAAAATTCAATAATAGTCAATTTCTAACAAATTCTAAGAAATTTTTTTGGAAACCAAAGTGTTTTTATTTAATAAAAATTTTAGAATAACTCTAGACCTAACAGTTATTTTTAAAGTATTACTTTAATCACATGAATTATTGAACTTTAGAATTTTATAAAATGTAAGCGTACCCCATGTATAATTTAAACAAGTATTGTAAAAGTACTCATGATACAATATCAATTTTAACAATTCAGTAAAAAGTTAAATAAACTTTTTAATAAAAATTAAATTATACATGTATATGGGCTTCAAAACAATTTCTATAAGGTGATTAAAAACAATTTATATTCTAAATGAAAAATAACTACTATCTTCAAATGGATTCCTGAGTAGTTTCTAAATAAGATAGGTGGTTAAAAATAATTTTACGACAAAATTTGTCGGATTCTAGTTCTATTCGTTGGTTAGATCCATTTTAACAATTTTAAGTATGATTTAAAATAAATTTGTCGAGTTTCAATTCAGGTCAGACTCAATATTAATATATCTTATTCACTAAGATTTGGGTTTTGGGTTTGTATAGGGTTTGGGTCAAACTCACTTAACTTAAAACTTATTCTAATGTGCTTGGTTCGAAAACCCGATAAGAAATAAAGCAAAAAACACTTCATTTTTTTCATAAAAAAGATCTAAACCTAGGGCTTGGGCTAGGGTTTTTAGGGTAAGGTTGCTGCCACATTTGATCGAGTGGTAGTGGCAGATCGTTCACTACCAGGGGCGCATGGAGGAGCTGTGACGCCCCAGGTTTCACGCAAGGCTGTAGTCCAAGGCGAAACCCAGAATGTCAAACCTACCAAGCACCAAACACCATGCTACGACATGTTTTACCATCACAGTCACTATCTCTCTAGTGGAAAAAACAAGTAGGTGAAAGTACCAATTGGGAAATAATAGAGACAAAACAAACCAGGTGTACATGGTGGCAATATGAGAATAATCATCACTAAGCCTTACTAAAAAAGAAATATCTCTTGAGTCTGAAATAAACCTCAAGTACAATGAGTCAAATAAAGTATCACTATGGCTCTCATCCTCTACAAAAATAAATACAAGTCTAGAGTCTGAATATAAACAACTAACTGTGGAGTTCTGAAATAACTACTAAAATAATAAATAGCTAAATGGAATATATGAAGAAATCCCATCAACCTACGACTCTCCGTGCGCCGGACTCGCTACCTGAAAGGGGGAAAACAACGAGCGTCAAAGTGCTAGAGCGAGATCATCTCCACCTCTCCCCAGGAGAAGGTGTAGGAGTATATAGAAAATACAAACAATATATAAGTCTAAAATCATTCATATAAATCTAACTGGAGATTAGTATTTAAGAATCCACAACACGAGAGTTAGTACGTCGAGCGAAATAATCCAAATAAGGAAACCCTCATGTACGTACCATATCTCAAATTGTGACTCTCTAAATACTAATTCCAAACTCTATGAATGAAAAAGAACAATAAACAAAAAGATAACACTCCAAACCTCAAACCTGTAGAACAAATATCTCATTCCGATCTACACTCGGGTAGACGGATCTAACATAAGAGAAACTCATCCAAAACAAAGATTAAACATAAGCCCTGTCGTGTAGGCTATGGTCTCAGAGAAAACACCTATTCAAAATGAAAGCAAAACTATAATTTATAATACTTACAAGTGTGCATCTCATGTGCGTTAGCGATACTCTTATAATTTTCTTACTCAATCGCTTTGCGGCAATAGGTTTTATCACCCTATCCCGGATACATGAAATGACGATACTTTTGTAACATTCTTACTCAATCGCCCTGCGGAAATAGGTTTTATCTCCCTATTCCGAAAACATAATATGACGATACTTTTGTTATATTCTTACTCAATCGCCCTTCGGAAATAGATTTCATCTTCCTATTCTGAAAACATGAAATTACTATACTCTTCATAGTTATCAACTTAAATTAGGACAAATGTATGTCTACACAACATATTCTAAACATACGTGCACATATCTCGGTGTGCGTGCCCATATCTGGTGTTTACTGACATCTTGAGTATTAAACAACTCATCAATATTGTATTATAGCAGTACAAGGTCGAGAGGCTCGCTCAAAAACCAAAACAATCGAACAAAACATGCACAGGTCGATATATAGTTTGGCGATTGACCGCAATTATACGGCGGTTGACCGTGACGGGTTACAGGGCCTACCCAGGCCTTTGCCCTGCATGTGGTTGACTGCTACTAAGGTGCGGTCGACCGTGGGCTGAAATTCCAGATTCTAAATATGCTTGTGTGTGTTGTGTTCATTTCGTGTTTAGGTGATTCAAACATGATTAAAACAATATGAATCTTGCATGGATACATGTAAACAGTAGATAAAAACTTCTAGGAGCAACATAATATATAATACATGATTATGAGCATAAAAATTCCAATTTAAAACCCTAAAACATACATAAGAACTTGAAACAAAGAACAATTCATCTTACCTCAGATTAAACAACTTTTAAATCATTTTTAGATCTTAAATATCTTCTGTAAATTCATTCTCAAACCTTTTCATATGGAAATACCTAGTCCTTATACATATAATACAAAAAAATTAACTTTTATTCATAAACTAGTCAATTTGGCTCTATAAGACATGTAAAAAATCTTTTAAAATGTTTTAAAGCCTAGGAGGGGGATTAGCAGAGATGAACTCGCCTGAGATTTGTAGAAAAATATTTAAGATGTCAAACCAAAGAATATCTCCACTCCAAAAACCAAAAACCACCCAAAATCCCGCACAAAAGCCTCCAATCTTCTCCAAGAATCAAGTTAGGGTCTATGGGGGTTTGGTGGCTGTTATGGTTCTTAGAAAAACTAAGAAAATTCGTGAAAGATTGATATATAAACCAAGAAAAATGAATATGGGCTTTAGAAATCCAAAAGCAACTCAAAACAGGAGAAAAGCTTCTGTAAGTCTCGCGGTCGACCGTGGCGGTCGACCGTTTGCGGTCGACCGCGGTGGTCGACCGGACTGGAATTTTTTAGCTCCTCATATATTTAGCCATTGTGCATGTTTTGACTCTTTTCTTCCTTACGAAAGAACTTGTTTATACTCAAAACACATGGTATACTACTCACATACT
>BQKN01020331.1:2127-22532 GCA_022839385.1 Asparagus kiusianus | reverse complement strand
TGGCGGTCGACCGGTGCGGTCGACCGCTGGGCTCGCTGTAGGGGCGGTAATAGCCTGCGGTCGACCGCACCGGTCAACCGCGACGTCCAACCGATCGACCACAACGTCCAACCGGTCGACCGTGACGTTCTGCCGGTCGACTGAGATGCCTAGCGGTCGACCGCCAGGCTCGTATCAGAGTGCGGTCGACCGAGTCGGTCGACCGCTGCACTGTCTATTGCAAACCCCTGTATTGTGTATTTTTGGATATTTTACTCATGTTCGACTATTTGCCTGGATTATCTGACTTTGGTTTTTAGTCTTACTCTGTATTCATGCATGATAGAAGACCTGAGGGTACAAAATGTGGATACACACACTAATTTGATTGTGGAGTGATATAGGTAAATTCCACTATATATCTCAGTGATATTTTCACCATTTCTCAGTCCTCGTGTTGGACTATAATCCATAGAAGTCCTCGTGTTGGACTATAATCCATTTTAGTCCTCGTGTTGGACATTTGCCACTTACCCCATGAGTTTGGAAATCATAGTATTTAGTTCCTATGTCGGACATATTTCTTAACCCATGTATATGACTTTCTCACAGAAGATCACGACATGACACTTATGTAGATTTTGACATGAAGTCCATGTAAGCTATAACATGATATTCATGTAGTCTATGCCATGGTACTTTACTTATGTCCTGAGATTTGTTGTATTTCTTCTATTATTGTTCCTGCACTAGAACTTCGGGTTTGGTGGTTAGAAGTTTACAATTTGAGATACAAGGTATATACATGAGGGTTTCCTTGTTTGGATTATTTCGCTCGACGTACCTATGCTCGTGTTGTAAATTTCTAAATACTAAAACCCCTTTTTGTTTAAAACTTATGTTTTGAGACTTATTATGTATTGACTGTATTTTCATATACAACGAGCCATGTTCCCTTGGGGTTGGTTGTGATGTTACTCGCTAGCGCTTTGGCGCTCGTTGTCCCTCCCCATTTCAGGTAACGAGTCAGGAGCCCGGAGAGTCGCAGGTTGATGGTGACACACCTTAGTGATAGCTGTTTAGTTATACTTATGTTGGAGCTCCACTATAGATTATGTTAGGCAGTTGAGAGTATCGTTCTAGAAGTTGTAAAGGCTGTGTGCCTTATTTTCTCTTATCAGATATTGTACTTGAGACTTGTTGACTACTCCAGTTTATTTATTCAGACATTGACTATGTATTTTCATTTGTTGGATGATGAGATATTTATATGATTATTATCATTTCATCAGCACTTCGTGTATTATCTTTTACTTGCTTTTGTACCTACACCTGTATTTGACTCTACTAGATAGATATTAATTGTGATGGTGAAACATGTTGTTGCACGGTGTGGTGCATGGCAGGTTTGACATTCTTGGTTTCACCTTGGACTGCAGCCTTGTGTGAACCCAGGGGCGTCACAGTTGGTATCAGAGCCAGGTTCCAATATCCTAGGGATCATCCTGTGTCGAGTCGTGGAGCTAGGATAGAGTTTCTTAGGATTCATGTATATAGTCCGTAAGGATTTCCTAGCATGAGTGAGGACGATATATGCGTATATCTCAAAAATTTGAGAAAATTTTTTTATGACAACTATTTTTGAATAAGTTTAAAGTAATTGTGCAAATATTATATTTCGTGAAAATTGTATTGTCATACGCTATTTATAAAGGTCTATTTTGACTCATGAACTTTTAATTTTCTTACCATCAGGGAGAGAGATGGCAGGGCGTGATAGACCTCGTATAAGGAGAGCTAGCCAAGCAGATTCACAGCAGACTCCATCAGAGCAGCAGCCAGCTCAGTCCGAGCCTCAGCTGGCTCCACCCGAGCCGCAGCAGGCTCCTCAGTATCTGGTGGACCTTATGGCTCCACTTATTGCTCGGATGACAGCTATTGAGGAGTTGGTGACGACTCATATAGCACCACCGACACCACCATCGCCACCACCGGTAGCTCAGCAGCAGGGGATACCTGTCGTTCCTGTCAGAGAGAGACCCCCAGAGGTCACGCCTGCAGCCATCCCTCTAGCAGTCCCAGATAGAGCCACAGAGCAGGAGGCTTGGCTCCGTATGGTGGAGAGGTACCAGAAGATGAGGGCACCGGAGTTCCAGGGATCACCAGACCCTCTTGCAGCCCATAAGTGGAAGGAGGATGTGAGCAATATCCTCGATATACTCGGTGTAGATTCAGTTCAGAAGCAGAGACTGGCATCCTACAGCCTGAAGGGAGATGCTGGGAGGTGGTACCGACTCCAGTTTACTCCAGAGCAGAGGCTGACCCTCACATGGGAGGACTTCATATATTTCTTCGATGGGTAGTACATTTCTTCTGCAGCACGGACTGGGAAGGAGCTCGAGTTGTCCCGTTTGACTCAGGGGGACATGTCAGTGGCTGATTTTGAGAGTCGGATCATAGAGTTGCTACATTTCACAGGCATGTGGCAGACGGGAGAGCGTCAGGCTCAGATGTTCTTAGCTGGGCTTCGCCCTAATCTCCGACGATACCTCGTGTCGAGGAGATTTTATTCAGTCAGGGAGGTAGCTGAGGCTGTCACTTCTCAGGAGATTGAGACCACTATGTTCCAGAAGGATAAGGAAGGGAAGGCCAAGACAGGACAGAGTGGGGAGAAGAGCAAGAACAAGAGACCTTTTTCTGGACACCAGCATCAGCATCAGGGCTCTTATAAGAAGGGACCCCAGCAGGGTCAGAGAGCGCATCAGCAGCGCAAGTTCCAGGGGTCTTGTTTTAACTGTCACAAGGTCGAGCATAAGGCATCGGAGTGCCGTAGAGCACCAGCAGGAGCCCAGCAGGGCAAGGGTCCGAACCAGTAGCAACGCCAGCAGGGCAGAGGTCAGGGCCAGCAGAACAGACTTGAGGCACCGCCAGCAACTCAGAGGACTGAGGGGCAGATTCGGGAAGTTCAGGATGTTCCTCAGGGGCAGATTATCCCATATTCTCCACCACCATCAGCAGAGCAGTCTTCCACCATAGGTAGGGTATATGCAGTAGTTCCCTGTGATCATGGAGCCAGCGGAGCCGTAGTGGAGGGTACGTTCTTTGTGAACTCTCTTCCCGCCCGTATTCTTTTCGATTCGGGAGCTTCGCATTCTTTCATCTCGCATGCATTTATAACTAGACTCCAGCTCATAGCTCAGCCTCTAGAAACCCCTCTATATGTTTCCACCCCTTTAGGTGAGGTATCGCTTCTGGAGAGCGTTTGTAGGAGGTGTACCGTCAGTCTAGACGAGTCGGAGTTCATAGTGGATTTGATAGTGTTGCATATGTCCGAGTTCAATGTCATCCTTGGTATGGATTGGTTGTCTTCCTACCATATTAGTATTGACTGCTTTACGAAGACAGTCAAGTTGCGAGCGTCCTATGGGTCCGAGATGATTGTAGCCACCTCTCAGGGCTATTCGCGGGAAAAGTTGTTTTCTTCATTGACATCATCATTCTTTCTTAAGTAACTATTTTTCGATTACAAAAGATCCGGTCTTTTTATAAGATCCGGTTACAACGAGATCAAAGAAAGAAAAAATAACAAAAAATTACAACTTTCCTTTTATGCCGAACAAATCGCGAGATCCTGTTTTGCGGCCTCTCGCTTTTGTGGGTTCTTTGCCTGCGCCGGGGTTAATCCGTAGACCACCACGTGATCTAGATCCGGTCAGATCTACACAGTATAACGGGTATTATTTCACTAAGGAAATAATAGCTGGGGGGATTAGTTCACCAAGGAAATAATCGCCCAAAGTAATCGAAATCGACCAAGCAAAATCGATACTCTTCTCGGGATCAAAGACCAAGCTTTGATCCGGAGGATGACTGTGTAGATCTGAGATCCGATCCCTCTCGAACTCCTGCCTTATTTGGCGTGGACGATCGCCGAGCACCGGATCTGAAAGAGCAAGTCCTCAAAGTCCCAAAGCTTCAATCTTTTTTAGTTTTGAGCCTTGAATCCAGCAGAGCTTCGCTTCCAAAATTTTCAACCTCTCAAAAATGAGCCCTCAAGTCCTATTTATAGGCACTCAAGGCTGTGCCTTGGCCCAAGTGGCCGATGCACCTAGCCACCAAAAGGTGGCCGAGGCACCGAGCCACCAAAAGGTGGCCGAGGCACTGAGCCACCAAAAGGTGGCTCGATTTTGTCCGAGTCCTCCAAATGTTGGTTTTTTTTATTTTTCGGTTTATCCGAACTCTGATTTGTTAATCTGAACTCTGATTTAGCAGTCCGGATCCTGATTTGGCAGTAAATCCGCTTCGGTGTTCGAGTTTGAGTTCGGATCCTGATTTAGCAGTAAATCCGCTTCATTGCGTCTCACTTGGCTTCGATATTGTGGTTTAACGATCATTCTTGGATTCATCGCCCGATGGTTCGTTGGTTTGTCGAATCATCATGCCGAGCTGTGTTAAGGGACCTATAAGCAGTTTTATACGCCTACAGATACCCCCTCCAAAGTATTTCAGCCTCATTCTTTTATAGAAGAGTCTGGAATACTTTGGATATGATTGTCCCATCCTTCAATCGGTTATGACGGGATGTTTGGAATGGCTTTTATTCTTGATTCCTTCAATCCTCCATGCTATTCGGTGCTTTGTCGAATGTCTGAAAGGGTTCCGGTGCTGCATTTATTGTCTGACCGTTGTTGGAATTTCGAACTTGAAGCTAATTCCTGATTTTCTAATCTTTAGCTCGTGTTTGTTGTTTCAACGTAGAACTGACCATCGATTGTTGGCGTTGAGTCTTCATTTGTAACGCGTTGTCCGGCGTTTGAGCTTCCTTGTGACACGTAGTCCGGTGTTTGAGCTTCCTTGTGACGCGTTGTCCGGCGTCCGAGCTTCATTGCGACGCGTTGTCCGGCGTTCGACACAGTTTATACTCGTACGTCTGCTGGAGTATACACAGTTTAAGCTCTTAAGGAATTGGAGCGTGGCAGATATTCGAGTCACGAGACCAATCTACGAAGTTGATGCGTCAATGACTTGTATTTATAGAATTTTTGGCAAATTCTCAGCCATCAACGGGTTTGATAAGCCTTTACCGACTACCGTTTGAGTCGGGCTAGCATGCGAATTGTTTAAGTCCGTTCCGCATGTGACGTTAAGCTAAAAGTGTTAACCCTTTTAGTGCTACGATATTGAATACGTAGACTTCGTCTTTCTCCTGTGAAAAGACTAAACAGCAACGTGTATGAGACGTTGACTTAGGATTTTTGGCAAATCCTCAGCCCTCAACGGATTTGACGTGCTCTTACCGATTACCGTTTGAATCGGGCTTACATGTGGATTGTTTAAGTCCGTTCCGCATGTGACGTTAAGCTAAAAGAGTTAACCCTTTTAGTGTTACGATATTGAATACGTAGACTTCGTCTTTCTCCTGTGAAAAGACTAAACAGCGTCGTGTATGAGACGTTGACTTAGGATTTTTGGTAAATCCTCAGCCCTCAACGGATTTGACATGCTCTTACCGATTACCGTTTGAATCGGGCTTACATGCGGATTGTTTTAGTCTGTTCCGCATGTGACGTTGTGCTAAAGGAATGAACTCCCTTAGACTTTGTGCTATGATATCGAATACATAGGCTTTACCATTTGTTACGGGAATAGGCTACCTGGCAGCGCGTGTTAGGCGTTGACTTTAGAATTTTTGGCTAACCCTCAACCTTCAACGGATTTTATTAGCCTTTACCGACTACCGTTTGAGTCGGGCTAGCATGCGGATTGTCTAAATCCGCTCCGCATGTAACGTTACGCTAGCGGAATGAATTCCCTTAGACTCGTTGCTACGATTTCGAATACGTAGACTTCGCTATTGTTACGGGAATAGGCTACCCGACAATATGTATTAGACGTTGACTTATCCCTACTTAGGCTTCGGGATAAAGGTCCCCAGAATCAGGTTCTGGTATCTTTTTATACGGACAAAGACTAAACCGGCGACGCGTGTTAGGCGTCGGCATATCCTTTCTTAGGATTCAGGATGAAATTCCCCATGCGTGTAAGGCATGGATTTTGGTGTTATTAATAACAACCTGCCACAATGTTGAATATGTGGGCGAGTGTTCTTTTTAACGGTTAAGAACTAACCGGCATCACGGGTTAGGCGCAGACTTATCCCTGCTTAGGCTTCAGGATAGAATACCCCACATCGAACTCTGGTGTCTTTTTCTACGGAGAAAGACTAAACCGGCAGCACGTGTTAGGCGCAGGCTTATCCCTGCTTATGATTCGGGATAAACTTCCTAGGATGAATCCTAAATTCTTGGAAAAGAATTGGTGTGGGAAAGGAAGAATTTTATATTCTATTCCCCGAACAAGGAAGGAAGAATTTTATATTTTATTCCTTGATTTTGGAAAGGAAGAATTTTATATTCTATTTCCAGTGCAAGAAAGAAACTAGAAGTGGGATCTCCACTCCGAGAATCCGGAAGATCTAGATAAGCTTACCTTTTATAGGATTGGTTGTCTAGATGAGTTTTTTTTCGTTTATCGAAATGAAATTTCAACTTTGGTTATAATCATGAAGAGGTTTAACCAAAGAGAAAAGAAGGAAGTTTTTTCGTTTATCGAAAGGAGGCTCTGAATTGAAAGTGGACCTCTTGTTCGTGGAAAGAATCAAGAGGGGAATTTGTTGGTGGCTTGGACCAGAAAGACATTTTTAGTGAACTCACTGTCAATTGAAATTGATCATTGAGGGATTTTGGTGGTGAAAATGATTTTGGGTTATCCTCTAGAATATTAAGTGTAATATTCTTCAAGGAACTTCCCGATAAATGGGTTATCCTGAATGAACTAGGGATAGTACTTTTTTAGGAACTTCCCATTTATTGGCATTAATTGCCTGACGCCCTCTAGAGAAATTAGGCGATGAGCGCCATTTGAGTAGACTGTGTCTATCACAAACGGCCCTTCCCATTTGGGTTCAAATTTACCTTTCTTCTTGGAGTTGAGGATTATCGGTCGGCGAGCAGCGAGGACCAGATCTCCTTCCTTGAAGCTTCTCTGTCGGACTCTTTTGTTAAAAGCCCTAGATATTCTAGTTTGATAAAACTCAATGTGTTGTTGAGCTTCCAAGCGTTTTTCATCCAACATTTCGAGTTCTTCGAGACGTTTCTAATGTTGTTCTTCCGTCGTCATCTCCGTTGCAAGAGCAATCCGAAGGGATGGGATTTGGATTTCCAACGGCAGCACAGCTTCACATCCGTATACCAACGAATATGGGGTAGCTCCTGTAGGTGTGCGTATGGTGGTACGATAAGCCCAGAGTGCTTCACCGAGTTTATCGTCCCAGTCTCGTTTATTGGTCTTCACGAGCTTTGACAGGATCTTAATGATCGTCTTGTTAAAAGCCTCAGCTAATCCATTCGCAGCGGGATAATAAGCTGTTGACGAAACATCTTGAATTTTGAACTTGTCACAGAACCTGATGAAAGCATTGCTTATGAACTGTGGGCCGTTGTCATGAATGATCCGTCTTGGCACGCCGTGTCGGTATATGACATGATGCTTGATGAAATTGATGACGTTGTTCGTCTTCACTTCTTTAAGCAGAATTGCTTCAGCCCACTTTGAAAAGTAATCCGTGATTGCGAGAATAAATCGATCACCTTTGACTGAAGGGGGAAAAATAGGACCGACAATGTCCATACCCCATGTCTCGAATGGCCAGGACGTGGTTGACGTGTGTAACCGCTCCGGTGGTTGGTGCATATAATTTGCATGTACTTGACAGGCATGACATCCTCGGGCATATTCGATCGCGTCACGAACCATTATTGGCCAAAAATATCCCATTCTCCTGATGCGATCATACAGTTTGGGACCAGGCTGATGCGCACCGCATTCTCCTTCGTATGCTTCCTTAAGAACTTCTTCTGCTTCTTCGTTCGAAAGGCATCAATGTAACAAATCATCGTACCCTCGACGGTATAATGTATGGGTCTCGGTATTATAGAAGAACCTTGGTGCTCTTCGGCGGATTGATTCCCTTTCTTTTTCATCCTCTGGCAAAATACCGTATTGAACGTAGTCAATGATAGGAAAACGCCAGTCTCGAGACTCAGCCGCAATTTGAGTTGAGTTCACCTCCTTGGCGTTTATGTTTCTATCATCTTCCTCTTCGATATCCATATTGTATATGGGTATGCAGAGTTGATGCGATCTTACTGTGACTAGCAGTTCAGTTTCGGGAGGCAGCGCAAGTGATACCGCTAGTGCTGCCAGTGCATCCGCATAAGCATTCTGGAGATGAGGGATGTATTCAATAAAGAATTCTTCAAAAGAATCTGCCATTTTGACGGCCTCCTGGTGGTATGGGATCAGGTCTTGGTTCCTGACTTCATACTCTCCACGGACTTGGTTGACTATTAATTGAGAATCCCCAAAAGCTTCGAGATATTCGACCCCCAGCTCCTTGGCGAAACTGAGTCCAATGAGGAGCGCGTTGTACTCGGCTATGTTATTAGAACATGGATCAGTCAGTGAATAAGCCCGAGGCATCACATGCTTTCCCGGAGAAACTAAGACAACTCCAACTCCGGAGGAGACCCTAGAACATCCGGGGTTTATTGCCACATTAGCTGCTCTTGAAGCACCATCGAAATATAATTGCCATACTTATTGGTGCGATGTAGTGTTAACCTCGTGGGTTTCATCCGGCAAGTCATCATATACTTCTGTCGTATCCGTTGTCGGGTTTGCCGCCAAAAGATCACAAATCGCTTATCCTTTGACCGACTTCTGCTGTTTGAAGTGCAAATCATACTGGGACTAGAGAAGGGCCCACTTTGCTAACCGCCAATTCATCGAACCCGGTTGCGTCATAAATACCCATACTGGATTAACGTTAGAGATAACATAAATCGTCTGTCCAACCAAGTAATACCGCATCTTTTGTACTGCAAATATTAATGCGAGGCATTCTTTCTCAATCATCGGATATCGAGACTCGGCGCCTACTAAAGTTTGACTTAGGTAATAGACTGCCTGTTCGTGACCATTATCATCGTCTTGTGCTAGTAAAGCACTTATCGAGTGGTTCATCGCCTTGATGTAAATCAAGAACGGTTTACCTGATTTTGTTGCAACGAGAACAGGAGGATTCGTCAGATATGTTTTGATATCTTCGAGTGCTTTTTGGCAGGCGTCGTCCCATATAAATGACACACCCTTCTTGTTTAGCTTAGAGAATGGTTGGCACTTCCCAGAAAGATTTGAGATGAACCGCCGGATGTAAGCTAAACGCCCTTGCAATCCTCTGAGTTCTCTTAAATTTCTAGGGGGTTGTAATTCATGTATTGCCTTCACCTTGTTAGGATCGATATGTATACCTTTAGTGGTGATGACGAATCTAAGGAATTTTTCGCTGGACATTCCAAGGAAGGATTTAGTGGGGTTCATCTTCAATTGATGACTCCGCATGAGATCGAACATCATCTCAAGTTCTTGATGTGATCTTCTTTGTTGCGGCTTTTCACAACCAAATCATCAACGTAGCACTCAACCGTTTTCCTGAGATGTTCTTGGAAAATCTTAGTCATTGCTCGCTGGTACGTGGCGCCTGCATTCTTCAGACCGAAAGGCATCACCGTGTAGCAAAAGACACCGAGGGGCGTTCTGAACGCTGTATGCTTCTCGTCATCTGGGTGCATCTTGATTTGGTTATATCCTTAAAAGCCATCCATAAAGGATATTTTCTCAAATCCGCATGTATTATCGATAATGACATCCGTGATTGGGAGAGGAAAGTCGTCTTTTAGACATGCCGCATTCAGGTTCCTGAAGTCGATGCAAATCCTGATTTTGCCATTCTTCTTCATGACGGGAACAATGTTGGCTAGCCAGTCCGGATGTTGCTCCTCTCGGATAAATCCTGAGTCAATCAATTTCTTAACCTCTACCTCGATGGCTTCCATAATCTGCGGATGAAACCGTCTCTGCTGTTGTTTGACAGGTTTAGCATCCGACTTGATATCGAGGCGATGCACTGCCACATTGGGGTCGAGCCCTGGCATGTCTTCATAGTTCCAAACGAAGACGTCGATATACTCCCTGATGAGAGCAACTAATTCCTCCTTCTTGTTTAGGGGAAGACTATCACTGATGAATATAGGCTTTGGGTTGGCCTCATCGCCCATGTTAATTTGGACTACTTTATCTTCAGTGGGAGGTTCCCTCTGTTCAAACCTATCACCATACTGCATGTTCAGGTGATGAACCCATGGGTCTTCCCATGTTGGCATTTGATCGTCGTCCTCCATTGTGGATGGATCAGCTGTAGTCATGTTTGTCATTAGGGCTTTGAATACTTCCCCCAGACTTGTATCAGAATCTTATTCCGAGGATCTGACGAGTATCCATCCTTGTATTGCTTAGATGATTGGTTATTGATTAACCAGCAACACTCGTCTTCTGAAGAAGAGACATACCCTAATCCTCGTCTGAATTTATAATAACCATCCGGTTTCCCTTTTGGTACATATGCTGCTTCGGCTGGAATGCGGGAACCTCGATCGAAGTATAAACCTTCTCCGAGTGTGAAATCATATCCCTGTTTTTCCATGAGCTTGCGCGCTTCCGGACTATACTTAGATAAATGTCGACCAGGCTTGTCATCATTCTCATCTTCCTTTAAGAAATGATCAGGTAATGGAAAACTCTCTCCTTTACCGTAAATCACTTCTTTTTCGCCTCCTATTTTGGCAGGAACGATCAGGGTTGTTCCGAAAGAATGTTGGAGACGTTTCTTCGTTATGTAGGACGATTGAAGCGGCATATATAAATCAGGATTATCATACAATCCCTTTATCACATCATCAAGAGACAGTGAGTACTCTAAATCATTATTTATTTCATTATTAGCAAGTTGCCAGTTACAACTGCCATCTGACGATTGTTCATCGTCAAGATTGATTACAAAGGGTACAATATCATTTAAAACAAAACCTCCATTGTAATCGAATCCAGCTTCGGTATCAGCTTCTTCTCCGCTGTCCGTGCCCTGGACCGATGGTTCAGTATCGGATTCATTACCATAAAGGAGAGAATCAGTGAAATAATTCTCAAACCCTTTGAATGGTTGCTTATCCGCGACCACCGTCCTGACCTTACCATCAGTGTCGACATATTTCAAACACTAATGGAGAGTGGAGGGAATTATAACGTTACTATGGATCCAAGGTCGACCCAGTAGTAAGTTATATGATGTCTCAGCATCAATCACATAACAGGTGACCTCCGTCTTCAAGTCACCCATTTGACACTTTATCCGGATCTTGCCTAAAGGTCTTGACCCGCTAGTGTTGAATCCATAGATAACAGTGCCTGTGGACGCCAATTTACTGACTAGAATGCCGAGGCTATGCATCAATCGAAGTGGCATAATACTCACAGCGGAACCCGGATCCACTTGGATTCGGTTGACTTCGCTGGAGTCAATGTACCTGATGAAATATAGGGGTCGATCATGGTTCGAATTCTTCGTCTGCATATCCTCTTTGGTGAAGGTAATGCAGGGAAGGTTTTTTGCCGCTATATTGCAGTGTTGAACTAACAGTTCTGGTTCTTCGGGTATCGGCTTGATCTGAGTAAGGAACACCTCTGAATTGGCCAAGGCTTCTTGCAAGGTTTCCCTAGTTTCCTTAGACAACCGTAGCAACTCATACAATATTATCCGCGCTGGAATGTTGGCTAGTTGAGCCATAATATCGAAGATGCGCGGAGTGTTCGAGCTCTCAGGTTTATCTCTTCCAATCAGACAATTGAAACGAGACTGCTTCGGATTCTGAACCTCCTGGGGCCTCTTTTCTTTCTGTTTATCAACCGGCTGTCGTCGAGCCTCTTCAACTGGTTTAGGAGCCACAATCACCCCCAGCTCCGCGAGAGTTTTGGCGGGTCCCCGTTTAGTCATCCCCTGCTCAGCTAACTGATCACTAGGTGATGGATAGTTGAAGTGGTATTGATTTCCGCTTCTAGTGGCAAAAACTTCTTGTTCTTCCTCGGAGAGCGGGAAGGTAGGAGCTTCATCTCCATCCTCTTTGAAGATTGCGGAAGTAGCATTGCAGGACTTGCCTTTACCCTTTTTAGTAGAGGAAGTCACCCACTGCTCGTCCTTAATAAGATCAGGATGGACCCAGAGGATTTTGCCGTTTGGGGTTGTGTGTGGCACAAGTCCCTTTTGGCGCTGTCCGTATGGGTCATCGTTTACTGTCTTCATTCCCACTTTGGTGATACGTTTTGGCTCAAACCATGTTGTGGGTACTGATCCAAAACTAATTAACACTGCATTTGCTCCTACATTCTTGGGCGGCTTCGGGGTTATGACACCTACACCAATTAATGCCTGGATCTTGTCCTTGAGATGGTAGCATGACCTTGTAGGGTGATGGACCGCTCTATGGTATGCGCAATACTTCGGATCCGTCACTTTGCTAGCCCCTTCTTGATCTACGATCGCCGGCAGCTGGATTTTGTTATTCTCCAATAGGTACTTAAAGATAACGGGAACTTCGTCATCTTTGAAGGAGTACACTTTAGGAAATCTTGGCTCCGCTCTTTGCTTTTGAGGCCATTGTCACCATTGTGATTGCGACCGTTGCTGCGGCTTGTTGCTTGTTGCTGTGGCTGTTGCTGAGGTTGCAATTGGAAAGTTTGATTAGCATCAACCGTATTAACATGTGCCTTACATTTCCCTCGTGGGACTAAATTCTGTGCCGGAGCATTCGTCGCTTGTTGGCCTCTCTCCGCATTCTTCCTCCTGAGGAATCGCTCGGCTAGCTCTCCTCGGACCTTCAGATCCTTCCATATTTTGGACGGTAATGTCCTCATTGCTTCTAACACGTCCAACGTGAGGTTGTTATGGCAAGTCTGGAGAATGAACTCCTCAGTGATCGGGTCCCGACAGTTCATCGCCATGTTCCGGAACCTTTTGACGAAGGTGTCGACTAATTCCCCGTCTTTCTGTTTCTCGTCAAGCAACGATCCGATGGATATCTCGGTGTCATCGTCGAAGAAGTTGGTGAGGAATTTAGTCTCCATGTCGTCCCATCTATTCACGCTTCCTGGCTTAAGGCGGCGATACCAATCGAAGGCGGCTCCACGAAGAGTGCCAACGAAGGACCGTACCATCAGAGGCTCATTACCAGAGATAACCCCCAGGTGTTGTAGGTTGGAAAATTGCAATGAAAAGAACAAAAGAAAATTGAATTGAATTCCTTTAATTCCGATTACAACTCGAATACAAAAGAGAAGAAAACGAATTTGGTTTTCTCCTTTGTTTAAAACTAGGTTCTTCACGGTAGCGATGGAGTGCTTCCTTCGATTGTTCGCGTCGAATTTGCTCTCCGTTGACGATCTGAACGTCTCTTATCTCGTGGGAATGATGAACTTCTGTTGGAAGTTTTATATGTAACTCTTTAACGAGTTTAAGAACTCTGAACGAGTTGAAACTCTATGGATAGAGTTGTTAGAACCAAAAATTTGGTTAATGACCAAGCAGATATTCCGTTGTTGAAGAATCCTCTCAGATTTGATCTTCTGAGCTAGATTCAAAAATCCTATCTCCAAGGATTTTGATGTTGCTGCTGTTGAATCACCAAACCCGAGTGGTTAAGATCCTCCAGAATTCGTCCTTGCTGCCCTTTTTCGGTTTAGATTCTGAGAATCCAATCTCCAAAATCCAACCTTCGATTCGTTGGGTTCGTTCAGTTTTTATAGAGGGATAAGAGCTATAACTGCCCTCTAAATCTGCTCCTAAGTGGACGAGATTTCCTCAGATCGTGGGGAAAATGGTTCTGAAACCGTTCAACTCATATTTGAATGAGTCAAACACCCACCTTGGCGTTCAGGGCCCTAACCTCGTGTTTTAGAATTGAGACGCGAGGTTGGGTGTTGGCTGAACACCAATGAACGCGAGGGTCGCTCGCGTTTGATTTGTTGTAGCTTGGAAACGCTGAGGTTGTGTGCACTTCCAGAATTGTAACGCGGGGATGACTTCCGCGTTTTAGAAGAAGTTTGTTGACTTGTAACCTCTTCTGTAAGGTGTTGCAAGGACTGTCGTTCAGTAATCCTCCCTTTGGCTGTTATAAGGTGTGAAAGTCGTTAGATTGTAACTTTCACAGTTGATTGTGAAGACCACTGAATAGAGTTTTCATCAGCTATCGGAAGTGTCGTTGAATTGTAACCCTTCTCGATCTGTGTGAAAAGCCCTCCATTCGCAACCTTCGAAAGCTATCTGATTGTAGCTTTCATTGTTGGAACTTGACGGGAATCAATCATCCATAGTGACTTTTAGACGAATATTTGCCCACAGCTCTCTACCAAGCAACTCACCAACTAAGTCCAACCTTTTATTTCTAAAATCATTACACTGCTCATCAGCATCTCTAATAGTTGCTAATATAATATTGGTCATGTTGTTGTCGCAACCATCAAGATCAATCATCTCAAACATGAGGTCGTGTTTGTAGCGATTATAATGCTGCGGATGCAATGATTTAGAAATCTCTTCTGTCTCGATCATAAGGATGAATTCTGCTTCTCGATTTGAAGGAACCATTGCCTTGTAATCTCGTAGGGATCAGCTATCTATTATGATTTTTAGACAGTCTACAGAACCCCCTCCAAAGTTTTCAAAAGTTCGCGGTTGACTGGGACGAATTTTCGGAATACTTTGGATCCTAAAATTTTGTAGATTGATTGTCCACTCCATCTGATTGGGAGACGTCGCGAAACTGGTTGTCGGAATGTTGAGATGTTGCTTCCTCAAAATAATACAGCTTTTGAACCTTGATGACAATGAAGGACGAAGCACGCTCCCGCTCTAGTCTGATGGTTTTAGCGTTGCTGAATGTAATCTGCTTACACCCATCTGATAGACTCCCCCGTGGAGTCGCTTGTTGCTTCTCAATTTTGGTGGCTGACCTTGATTTTCCTCTATTTATTTGGGGTCTTATTGATTGTAACGCGTAGGTGAACTCTGTGCCTAAGAGCTTGAACGCGTAGGTGAGCCCTGTGTTTGGAATCTCAACCAACTCAGACGCGGGGGTTGAGTTTGGGCGGGATTCTGACCTCGAATCCCGTTCGTTACGATTTGACAGCTCACCGCTGTCTATAAATAGAACTGTTCCTCTTCTCCTCCGACGAGAACCCATGGCGCCCAAGAAGACTGTCACTCGACCCTCCAAGTCCGACGCTGCTGCGGCTCAGGGGTTGGCGCCGTCGGCCGGTGGCGTTGCTGCTCAGGCAAACGTGCCGCCTCAGCTTCCTTTGATCGGCGGTAAGTATGACCTCCGTGGTCGTTAAACTTGCTTCGGCAAGTTTTGATCTTTGGATCCAACGAGGAAACTCGTTTCGATAACGCGGGGCTGGGCTCCGTCGTTTTAAATTCTTGACGCGAGGTTCGACCTACACATCTTGGATTTTGATGATGCGAGGCTCGACCTTCGCGTCTGAACTCTATTGACGTGAGGTTCGACCTTCGCGTCTGAACTCTGTTGACGCGAGGCTCGACCTTCCGTCTGAACTTTGTTGACGCGAGGCTCGACCTTCACGTCTAAACTTTGTTGAAATTAAGTTTTGACCTCCGCGTCTGAGATCTAACTTCTTCCTTTGTTTTTGTAGTATGTCACACCATTGAGCCTCTCCCCTTTCGCCATCATTTCGGGCATGAAGGTGATGTGGACCCGAATATGACATTCAACCTGCGTAAAGAACTCCCAGTTTTCCGAATTAAGGATAAGAGTCGCGCGGAATTAATCACACAAGCTTCTCCTGAAACTCTTAGGATATTGGTTACGGACGCTAAGTTTGAGAGCTTGAGCCGTAAGCCAATAGTCAAACCTGGATTCCTCTTCGGGGACTATGTTGACTTTGATGCCGGCACTAGTCAAACCTGGATTCCTCTTCGGGGACTATGTTGACTTTGATGCCGGCACTGCTTATGATGGGGACTATAAGTGGCTGTGAAAAGTTGGGGACCGCAACCTTTTCTTGCCTAATATGGAGAGGATGTTCCCCATATCCTACTTTCAATGTGCTTCCATCCTAAGGCGTATGGATTGGCCGCTGGTTAAGGATCAAGATGGAGTGGTTCTCGAAACTCTAACTTTTCAAGGGGTCCGCACAGTTGGTTACAACCGCCTGGTGACAGCTTTACGGCCAGGGTTGTTTGCTAAGGAGTATCCTATCGGCGAAGTGGCTAGTCCAGCAAACACTTTTGCCAAGAAATTTTTAGCTAAGAAAGGGGAATTTCCCGCGCAAGGATTTAGGACTCCTGGCTGGGTTCATTCTCCGGTGACAGGGTGGTGGACCCGGATGACCAAGTTCGTTTTGGACGAATTGGATGCGCCCCTCTCCCAAGCTGGTTTGAAAGTTCCTGTGCGGGACACTAAGTTTGGAATTGTCCAAAGCTATTTTTATTTCTTCTCCATATTGGAGAAGTATAACCCTGAGACTTGTACTTTCTTCACCCTTGTGGGGGAATTAGGCTTCGCTCTTCACGAGATGTATAAAGTCTCGGGTCTTCTTCTTGGGGATTTGTCGTACGAAGAGTTTGTTCCGGGATCAGCGGAACTTAAGATTTTGAAGAAGACAAGCCCTGAGATTTACTCCACCTTATTGGAAGTCATGTGTTACTTCCACATCTGTATGCAGCTAACAGGGGTTCGAGGAAGCGGCATTAAACAAGTGTCTTGGGCGGAATATTTATTCCAGAACTTGACCAATAAGGGAGCCTTGGTGACCAAGTTACCCGCTAGCACTTTGGAGGAGGTCCAAGCCCGCATCGACGATGCTACCTCCCATTACACCAATGAGGCCAAGGAAGATGTTTTCCCGGCTCATACGGAGTTTGAGAGTTTCCATTACCAAGCTCTGCTCCCTATTTCTGATACGGCGCTCTTGGCTGGATACTTAATGCTGTGGCTCAAGCGATGCGTCGTTCCTACCAGGCCGATCGATGCTCTGGCTGCTGAGGTGATCTACCCTGCTGTTCTCTTGGCGCACGGGAGACCATTGAATCTGCTTTATGCCATGGTGGGCCGTTTGCAGAGTGGACTACGAGAGTTGGCCTTGGAGTTTGTTGACGTTGCCGAGGTAGAGTCCGGGGGCCACAAAGCTTTCAAAACTCCCAATCCCCGGATACCATTGCCATATACCTATTTAATGGCCCTGTATGTGCTCCACTGTCCTCCTCTAATGAGTGCGGCCTCTTCCCCGGGGGACTCATTCATCCCGTTTGTGCAACGATTAGAATCTGCAAAATGGGAAGGGGGATACATGGTTAGAATTTGACAGATTCTGTCGCGGGACACCCACTACCATATATGGCGTTGTTTCCCTGATTTTGAAGGCGGCGTCTACGGAGCGGAATATCAAGACGTCGTGGGTCCTAACGGATTCACCCAGCTGAGCGGGGGTGTTTTCCATTGGCTGCTCTCTATCAGGCCCAGTTATTTGATCTTTCGGCAAGGCGCTCACTGTTTCCTCGAACCTTACCAGCCCTATAGGTTTGCACGCCAATTTGGGTATGATCAGTTGTACGTTGGGAACCCTCGTCCTCAGCTCTCAGCTGTGGGTAACATATATGAGGGGGCCAGGGCTTGGTACTATTCCGTGGCAGGCTGTACTAAAGCGACCTTCAGGCTTCCCCACAAAACACCCAACTCCTA
This sequence comes from Asparagus kiusianus, assembly GCA_022839385.1. Taxonomy (NCBI): domain Eukaryota; kingdom Viridiplantae; phylum Streptophyta; class Magnoliopsida; order Asparagales; family Asparagaceae; genus Asparagus; species Asparagus kiusianus. The sequence continues at coordinate 4,845 of BQKN01020331.1, read as the reverse complement.
TACTTCCATGAGCTTCTGTAATTGGTATTTCACTGCTTCCAAGACTCCCAATTACAACTTGAATACATCTTGCATCAGGCATATGTATGCTTCAAGGAGGGGATCAAAGACATCCCGATTGAGAGGGATTGATGAGTTCCTGTCCATTGAGAATCAGCCTGCTGGACAGGAAGAGGAACAATCAGCTGAGCCTGTTCCCGAAGAGGAGCAACAAGTGGTTGAGCCTCCCACGACGAGAGCAGCGGGGAAAAGAAAGCTCTCCGCGGATGAAGCAGGTCGATATGAGAAGCAGATCCGTCAGAAGTTGATAGTTGACTCTCTTCCTCCTAAGGGCCAGCAAAAATCTAAGTTGATGGCTGATGCTATCAGGGCTGCTGAAGATGAAGACCAATAAGAATCTTCAGTTGCCGGCTTGCCACATAGAACTGGGCTTCGTTCTCATGGCCCAGCCCTTTCAAGCGATGCTTCTTATTATCATCCCCCTGAGGATGAAGAGGGCGAGTTAATGGCTGCAGATACAGAATCTGCCCCGGTGATGGACCTTTCCAAGTCTCCTGCATCGGAACCAAGGGGTCACGAAGAGAATCCATCCCCTCCTCCTTCAGTATTAATGTCACAAGCTGGTGACTTAGTTCCTAGTCCTACAACAGGACTTATGACTAAACCAGCTGCTGGTACCAACCTTCCTGAACCTTCAGCTACCTGGGATGATGAGGAGCGAGTTGATTATGAAGGCTCCTCGATTGGTGGTGAAGCTGACGAAGATAGAGGTAGTAAGGAAGCTAAAGTTAGCAACTTGCCAGGTGATGATGTGGAAGATGAAGAGCATAACTCCATGGATGACATAACCATTTTTGATGATGCTCCCAAGGCTCCCTCTGATAAAGCATCTGGTTATACTCCTTTTTATCTCACCGGTAAGCTTAGTTTGTTTCGACTTATTCCACACGCTTTTTTCGCGTTCCGACCATTTTTCGTGCAGGTTCACCTACTCCCGGGACTACTTCAGCTGCTCCTTTAGAGCAAGAACCTGCGTAAGTGTCGGCTCCTCCATAAGAGCAACATTTATCTGGCTCCCCTACGGTGACTGTTTCACCTGTAGCGTTGCCAGAAACTACTGCTGTGACTTCTCCTCTGGAACAGCCGGTCGTGCAGGTGTCGGCTCCTTTGCAGGAGCAAAGCTTACATGACTCTTCTGTGGTAGCTACTTCACCGAAAGCGGTGATGAAGATATCACTCACCCCAACAGAGGCTGGGCCAAGCTCATCTCAGGCGAAGGCATTGATGGCTTTGACCTCAAGTCCTTTGCAATTGAACATTTCAATTGCTTCTGCAGCTTCGGCACCTGGATCGCCTGCTAGTCATCTTAACGCACCAATCTCAGCTGCTGAAGGGGTATCTTCGGGTGCGGTTTTTAGTCTCGCTAATGCACCTAAATTCCTTCAAATCTCTTTAGTGTATCTAATCAGTCTTGCGAAGACGGTAGTTGAGTCCCTGATGAATGGTCAAGGAACTTTGAACTCCTTTCGACCTCTTCTGGAGGCGGGCTTAAACGGGGTCAGGAGCGTGGGCAAAACCCAATGGTTCGAGCACTGCTCAGAGATTATCCTTCGTTTGGAGGAGAAATTACAACGCTTCGAGACCATGGGACAAAGTGACCTTCAGCCGCAAATTATGTCAACTCTGGCTAGTCTTCAGGTCGCTGAAGTGATACACCGAGAAACACTAGAACGGGACTTAGCTGAAAAAGAGCGTCAGATCGCAGAGTTTCATGAGCGTAACATTCAGAAGCGAGAAGAACTAGAACGCTCAACTGCTTCTATGAATTCGCTTCGGGACAGACTTGTTGAAGCTGAAGCCGAAGTCCTGCGATTGAAAGCTGAACTTTCCCGCGAGGAAGGCATCGTCAATATCCTTCGTACCCAAAACGCAACTGGTTCTTTGGAGTATCATACATAGGCTCAAGCCCTGGAGCAGGCCAGGAATGAAGTGGCAGCCATCATCATTCCAAGTGAGGATGAACTCCGGGCCAAGGCTGAAGCTATGGTGCGAGCTAATCACGAGAAAGAATTAGCTGAGCTCAAGACTCAACTCATATCTTTTGATTTGATGCGTGAGTGAATTTGGTTTTTTGTAATGTTCTTCTGACAAGAACAAGTTTGTTTTGTATCACTTTCTTCTAACTCTTGAATAAAAAGTGATATTGGTCCCTCATTGTTTCTTGCATTTGTCATGTTTTGACTTTAAATAACAAATCACGAGAAATGCCCGAGGTGTATTCACGACTTAGCATAGATTTCCAGGATAGCCCGGAGTTAGAAAGTTTCTTTTATTATCATTTAAGATAACTCTAGAAAATTTCAAAATGTTGGGGATAAATGTTGAATCATTCTCCCGGAACAGAGCTAAAGAGTAGAATTCTTCCTGTGTCATTTTGGCTTTAAACACTGAAAGAAATCTATGAGTGCCAGAGGTGTAATTTTAACTTAGTGTGGACTTTCTCCTATGGGGAGATTCCGAACTTTTCCTTATTATCACTAAGGATAGTCCTGGAAAGTACTTAGTCCATTGGGAATCTTATGAGAACATCTCTTATATAGCGGGGTAAAAAGGGTTCAAATAAGAGAGTTTAAACTGTTAGAAGTGTAAGGTTAACATAACAGGAATGGGTATTGCGATCGGAGCAATTTTGAGGACTTATCGCTCTATTGGAGAGAG
>BQKN01020327.1:2420-14278 GCA_022839385.1 Asparagus kiusianus | reverse complement strand
AAGCATAATTTCCATTGCCAATCTCCACTCGAGTACTGCATAAGAAACTGTCAGCATTAACTAAAATAATCTTCCAAAAATGTGAAAGATGCAATTTTTCAGAATGTAAATATTCAGACCAAGGTTTACTTTCAAAATAACTATGAAAACTGATTTGTTTCCAAATACCAGGTTTACCATCAAACCATTTCCATAGCCATTTTCCTAAAAGGGCTTTGTTCATTACCTTCAAATTTTTAACTCCCAAACCACCACACTTTTTTGGTTTGCAAACTTTTTCCCATTTAACCAAATTTGAACATCCTTTATGTTCCAAAGATCCAATCCATAAAAATCTTCTTCTCATCCTATCAATTTTTTCAATAACCCATAAAGGAAATAAAAAGAAAGATAGTCAGAAAATTGGTATAGAGGAGAGAACAACATTAACTAATACTAATCTACCTCCTCGTGATAAGGATTTCCCTTTCCATAAAGCTAATCTTTTCTCAAATTTATCAATCAGAGGAGACCAATCATCTTTTTTTAATTTCCCAGGTCTTAAAGGCACCCCAAGATATGTAATAGGAAAACTATCACTTTTACAATTCATCATAGTAGCCAAACCCTGTTGTAAAGATTCATTATTCTCAAGAGCAATAAGGACACTCTTGTTAAAACTAATCTGTAAACCAGATGCTAATTCAAAACTGTAAAGAATCAGTTTCAAAACTGTCAACTGTTCTCTATTATTTTTGTAAAAAATCAGTGTATCATCTGCATATTGTAAACAATGAACTTTATATCTCATATTATTGGGTCCTAAACCTTCAATAAGATGGGACTCCACTGCTAAATTTAGTATTTTGGTAAAAGAATTTGCTGCCAAAATAAAAAGAAGAGGAGACAAAGGATCTCCTTGACGCACTCCTCTCTTAGACATGATCCAACTCCCTACTTTACCATTAATATCAATGGCAAACATTCCCCCATGTAAGCATAATTTCACCCAATTCACCCATTTATCCCCAAATTTTTTAGCCTTCAGAACATCTAGAATAAAATTCCAATCAAGCATATCATAAGCTTTCACAAAGTCTAGTTTTAATAAAATTCCCCCTCTTTTCTTATTTTGAAAACAATCATTGATAATCTCTTGAGCTGCAGCTACCCCATCAAGCAAGAATCTATTTTTAATAAAACCAGATTGTAAAGGATCAATAAGCAAATCAAGCTTAGTGTTCAACCTATTAGTAAGGACTTTAGTAATCACTTTATATATCACATTAAGAAGACTGATGGGTCTGTAATCATTAACAGTAAAAGAATCCTTCTTTTTTGGAATAAGAACAATATGAGCATAATTCAGTCTATTGATTTCTAAAGTACCTTCATAAAATTCCTCAAACAGCTTCATAATATCATCTTTCACTGTGTCCCAAAACACTTGAAAGAATAAAGCAGAAAAACCATCAGGACCGGGGGATTTATCACCATTCATATCAAAAATGGCTTTATAAACTTCTTCAACCGAAAAAGGTTGTTCAATATCATTGGGACCCCAATCAAACTCAGGAAACAATCTATTCCAATCAAGGAGACACTTGTTAGTAACCTTATAGCCAAAATTTTGATTGTAATGATTTAAAAAAACCTAAGCTATACCATCTTCAGAACTAATTTCAACATTATTATAAGTAATTGAAGAAATCAAATTACTTCTCTTTCTCCCATTGGCAATTTTATGAAAATACTTAGTATTATGATCCCCCTCTTTTAGCCAATGTGCTTTAGATCTATGTTTCCACATTTGTTCTTCTTGTAATAAGATTTCATTCAACTGTAAAACAGTTTCATTTTTTTTAATCAACTCATCATCAGACAAATCTCTATTCTCCTCCATAACTTCCCAAATTAAAAGATTATCCAATAAATCTTTCTTTTTTTGTCTCACACTATGAAAATTTGAATGCACCCATTGTTTTATACATTTCCTCATAAACCTGAGTTTACCAACTATATTCTTAGCTGTAGAATCACTCGAAGGAGCACACCTCCACCAAACAGGCACATTTTTAGGAACTCTTCAGATTACAACCAAATTTTTTCAAATCTGAATTTTTTAACATAACTTTGAGTATCCCCAAAATCAAAACTAATGGGAGCATGATCAGATAATTGACTGCTAAGCCCCTGTTGTTTAGAAAAAAGAAAGATATCTTCCCAGTCAGAGTTGAAAAAAACTCTATCTAACCTAGCCATAGAAGGAGACCTTCTCTTATTTGACCAAATAAATTTTCTCCCATGTAAAGGACTATCAATCAATTCCAGCTCATTAATAATATCATTAAACTCCTCCATTTCTCTTCTATGATTACATTTACCTTTTCTTTCAGAAGAATTGGAAGTAACATTAAAATCTCCCACCACAACCTAAGGGCCTGAAAAGATATTTTTAACATCTTTTAACTCCTGCCAAAACACAAGCCTCTCTCTATTACAGTGCGGACCATATACTGAAGAAAGAGTCCACCTAAAATCATTCCTTTTATTTTGTAGAACTACAGTCAAAACATATTTATCAAATTTCTCTTGTAACTTCTTCCAACTAGAGCTATTCCATCCAATCATAATTCCACCAGAAGAACCTTCAGAGGGTATAAAAGACCAATCAAACATATTACCCCCCAGACTTTTTAAAGTACTCTCAGTAACACAATTCAGCTTAGTTTATTGTAAACAAATAATATCAAATTTGTTCAACTGACAAAAATCTCTAACACCAAATCTTTTTGTATTCAACCCTAAACCTCTGACATTCCATGTGATCAACATGTTACCAAAATAATCTCCTAAAAAAAAGAATAGCAGAGTCTACTCAAAAGTAGCTCTCTCTTGTTCCATTTGCCTCACTTTTTTAAGAGGATCAAAAATCTCTTGAGGCTCAAGAAAAATAGCACATTTAGATGCATACTTCTGTAACTGATAGTTAGAGCAATTTTCAAACAGAATTGGAACAAAAGAAGAACCCATGGAAGAAGAAGCTTCACCTAACCCTCCAGTGATAATTCCAGGAGTAAAATTATCATCAATCTGTGCCATTCTTGAAGTAGCTCTATCTAAAGCAGTTATTGGCTCAAGAGCAGCAAATCTAGCACATCTTCTAACAAATGTCACCTTCGAATTACAATTTGGGTCCTCAGGGGGCAGAGACTTCAAAGGTTGAATCATAAGAATGTCATCTTCTTTTACCAAATTTTCCTCGGTATTATCTGGAATTGATAACCCTTTTTCAGAACTAAAGTCTTCATTAACTATGATAGCTTTACCTTTGGATCCATCATTTATGTTAATTTCCTCCTCCACATATGGTTCTTCTCTATCTTCAGTAGACAAAGGAATATTAACAACTAACTCCTCACTTTAACTAATATCTTCTTCTGTATTTTCCATATTTATAACACTTTCTTCTATCCCAGTCATCATCAACTTTTCTGGAAAATGTTCCACACTATTATCCTTCAAAACATTATTCACATAGTTCACCCAAATGGCCTCCAAAGGCCTCAAAATCGAAGAATGTTTAAAAGCTCCAAACAATGACCAAACTTAACACCTGAAACAACTTTGGTCAACATATCCGTAGGGTTGTCCTTCGTGTGGATCTTCTCCAACATGACGTCTCCTTCATCCAAGACATCACAAACAAAGTAGAATCTGACATCAATATGCTTTGTGAGTGCATGGTAAACCTGGTTCTTTGCCAAATAGATAGCCGACATGCTATCACAATGTACCTGAAGGGTCTCCTATACAATCCCCAAGTCCTCCAATAATCCATGCAACTACAAAGCCTCCTTAACAGCTTCAGTTACTGCCCTATACTCTGCCTTTATAGTAGAGAGAGCTACTATGGACTGAAGTATACATCTCTAACATACCGGTGCTCCTGCCAATGTAAGCATATAACCTGAAGTAGACCGACGCTTGTCAAGATCTCCAGCATAATCTAAATCCACGTAACCAATACAATCCTGTCCATTCTTCTCATCCTTCTCAAATACCAAACCAACATCCACGGTACCTTTGATATACCGTAGAATCCACTTCACGGCCTCCCAATGACCCTTTCCAGGATCATGCATGTACCTCGATACCATGCTCACGGCCTGTGAAAAATCTGACCTCGTACACACCATCGCATACATCAAGCTACCTACTGTACTGGCATATGGGACTTTCGACATATAATCTCTGTCCTCAACTGAAACAGATGACATACTAGCTGAAAGCTTGAAGTGAGGAGCCAATAGAGTGTTAACTGATTTTGTGTTACCATCAAAGCTGAATTTCTTTAACATTTTCTGCAAATATCTCTTATGTGTAAGCTTCAATCTCTCCTTCGCCCTGTCTCTCTCGATCTCCATACCCAATATCTTCTTTGCTTCTCCAAGATCCTTTATCTCGAACTCGGATGATAGCTCCTCTTTCAACTTTTGAATAGCCGAATAATTCTTGGAAGTAATAAGCATATCGTCAACATATAAAAGCAAATATATGTGCTCACCATCCTATAGCTTGTGCATGTAAACACATGGGTCATATGGGCTCCCCGTGTACCCCTGAACAATCATGAAGCCATCGAATCTCTTGAACCATTGTCACAGCGATTGCTTCAATCCGTAAAGAGACTTCTTCAGCTTGCAAACCAAATCTTCTTTTCCTACAGCTTTGAATCCCAAGGGTTGTGTCATGTAGATATCCTCATCTAAATCTCCATGTAGAAAGGCTTTCTTCACATTCATCTGGACCAAATCCAAATCCAGTTGTGCCACCAACGCCAATAAAATTCGAATCGACGAATGCTTCATAACGGGTGAAAATACCTCGTTGTAATCAATGCCCTCAAGTTGTTCATAACCCTTGGAAACCAATCTGACTTTGAACCGAATTTCTCCAATAGAAGATCCCTCCTTCTTCGCATATACCCACTTGTAACCAATAGCTTTCTTATCCTTAGGTAGCTTTGAAAGTTCCCAAGTGTCGTTCTTCTGAAGAGATCGCATCTCCTCCTCTATAGCTTCCCTGCACCTGATCAAATTGGAGCTAGACTCTGCTCCCCCGAATGTGGATGAAACCATATCATCAACGATCTTTATTGATAATGCATATGCGACTATGACATTATTATACCTAGCTGGCCAATGAATCACCCTTCTAGGTCTATTCGCTACAATAGACTCCTAAACATGATCCTGCTCCTGAGTCTCACAATCAACTGTATCCTCTATCTGCCCGGCTGACATCCCATCTCCTCCCAGTATCACCTCTGAAGGAGTCTCAATGGATATAATGCTCTTGGAGTGAGTGGAGTCACATCATCCTTCACCTACTGTGATATCTCCCGAATCTGGTCTTCCTCCACCTGCTGAGGAATTTGAGGCTTCATCATGTGTTGGCCTCTTTGTTTTGATGATGTTTAATAAATAATTTATCACTAATATTATTTGTCTAGTGTTGGTATAATTCTATTTATTGTAGACAAACAACGAATTGGAGGATGGATGGAATTGCGCTTCAACGATCATATTCAATGGAGGTTGGAGGAATTGTGGAGTGAAGCAACGTACAATTCACGTTAAAGATCAAGTTTAAGCTTCATTCGCTAAGTGTACCAAGTCAAGCTTAATTGAAGATCAAGATCATAGCTTGGGTAACTTAGTTTAGGTTTTATATTATGTGTGTTAAGTACCTTAAGCTCAATATCATATACACACACGTATTTGGTTTCTATGTATATATATAGTCATATATATATATATACAAAACAAGTTTTGGTTTTTATGTTTATAAATATGAAATTACATATTTCATATTTATTATTGTGATTTGGTTTAAGTACTTAGATATGAAACAAATATATTTTCATATACATACTCATATATTTCATTTTCTATTGTATTTGTAAAAATATTGTATTCTTAGTTTTTAGACTTAACAATAATCATATACATATTTTATTAAGTCTACATAATCATTGTGCAAAGTTTCAAAACATGGTTTAGCCAAAATGTCAAAATTCATATGCTTACATTCGTGTTTTGGACTATTTTGTAAAATGATGATATTTTTTATTTGGGAAGTTCTTTTTAGAAACCAGTCATTGTAGTATGTTTATTATCATGTCTACAATCATTCCCCAAAGTTTTACATTTTTTAGAATTTATTTGATATTTTTAAACAGTGCTTTAATATCAGAAAAACAGTTTTCAGAACTTCATTTTCATGTATCAGTTCACGGTCGACCGCCACGGTCGACCGCACCTGAGTCCTTTGCATAGTGGGTAGCAGAAACTATCGCGGTCGACCGCCACGGTCAACCGTCAGCTAAAAATTTCTCACGGTCGATCGCCGCGGTTGACCGTCGAACTCTCTGTTAGTTTTTCCTTGTTTCTGAGCTGCTCGCGGTCGACCGCGAGAATTCCACGGTCGATCGCCGATTTGACCGTTGGTTTTCAACGGCTATTTTTCTGAGCTGTTTGTTTTGGGCTTTTTAGTCTTTTGCTTGGGGTTCTTGGCTGAGATTTTGAGTGGGTATAAATACCCTATTGATGTTCTCTTTCAAGTAATCAAAGAAGTTTTTAAACAAGGGTTTTAAAAAGAGTTTAAGCTTGTTTTAAGCTTGTTTAAGGGTTTGGTTTATGAAGAAAGTTTTACAAGAGCTTGAGGAGATTATCAATTGTATTTTGGGCATTCAATCCATCTCTCTCTCTCTTGTCATCTAGAGAAGTTTTCCTAAACTCAACTCTAGCTTTTATTTATAATTATTTGTTGATTATCATTTCTATTAAAGTTAGTTTTATATTGAGTTTAGATTTGATTTTACTCATTGTTACACACCCACACTTGAGCTTATTGTATTTGCATACATAGTATATTAGGGTTGTGAGAGATTGTAACAGTGAGTTGTGCTTAATTGAGTTCTCCCCTTGTATGAGAGAACAAATTTATATTTGTTACATTGTGAGGTTCTCGGTGAGCTAGAAACTGAATATGTCGAGATTGTAAAGTTTTCGGTGAACTAGAAAACCGAGTGTGAGGAGTGAACGTTAATCGGTGAGGGCTAAAAACCGACACTGTGAGGTGTAAACGTTATTCGGGTGAGCGTAGAAAATCCGGTTGTGATAGTAGATTTCTCCCTGGGAGTGGGGAGCGGAGACGTAGGACGGAAGGTCCGAACTCCGTGATCATATTGCTTGTTTGAGTTTGTCTTTGACGTATTTGTTTTTGCATTTATCTTATATCGCCAATTGTGCATTGCTCATTTATTTCATCCACTATCTTTTTTAGATTATTTACCCTTGTATTGTTTATATATCCTTACATATATTTCTATCATATAGGATATATCTCATTGTTCATATTGCTTATCCTAGCTTATATTCTTGTCGTATTTCATACTTGCTAGGATAACTTATTAATTAATTTTAATTAGTATAAAACCGGATTAGATTAGCATAAGACCCTAATCACCCCCCCCCCTCCTCTAGGGTCTAACATCATGTACGCCTCGTCAAATGTGATATCCTTGCTAATAACTATCTTCTTGTTCTGTGGATCCCATAACTTGAAACCTTTAACTCCATCTTTAAATCCCACAAAGACTGCTTTCATCGCCCTCGGATTCAATTTACCATCACTAACATGGTACTAAGCAGAGCACCCAAATATCCGAAGCGACTCATAGTCACTAGCTACCGAACCAGACCAACTCTCCAACGGAGTCTTCCCCTGTATCGTAGTGCACGACAACCTATTCATAGGATGGCTCACATAAACCAACACCTCAGCCCAAAAGGATCTAGGCAATCCACTCTGCGTCATCATACATCGCACATTCTCCAGCAAGGTACGGTTCAATCTCTTAGCTACCTCGTTTTGTTACGGTGTCTCTCGAACTATGAAGTATCGCCTAATGTTGTGATCCTGGCAAAACTACAGAAACGGATCACTCTTATACTCTCCACGTTATCTGAACGTAGAGTATTCACCTTTCTACCTGTCTACAGTTCTACTTTCTTTTTCCACTCCATAAAAATATCCAGGACCTCATGTTTATGCTTCATAGGGTATACCCAATTCCTCCTGGAATAGTCATCAATGAAAGTGATAAAATAGTTAGCCCCACCAATTGATTTGTTCTTGGAAGGACCCCAAACATCTGTGTGAATGTAATCTAATGTATCTTGGGTGTTGTGAATAGCGATGCCAAACTTCATTCTAGTCTTCTTCCCAAAGTACACAATGCTCACACAGCTCCATCTTGTAGGTCTTGGCAGCTTTTAATAGCCTCTGTTTCACCAATGACTGTAGGGACTTATCTCCTGTGTGTCCTAGAGTCTCATGTGCCATAATGTGGTAGTGTCCTTCTCTGTAGTGGTAGAAGCTGTCAGACCCCTTGTAACTGTCTTACCCTTCAAGTACGTAGTATAGGAAGTTTTCCCTGACTCCTCGCACCACCACCATAGAACCCTTCGTGACCTTTGTTGTAGCATCCTCTAAGGTCACCCGATAACCAGCTACCTCCAAAGTACCAAGAGAAATGATGTTCTTCATCAACTGCGGTACGAACCTCACTTCTTTCAATTCCCTCATCACTCTGTCATGCATCCTAATCCGGACTGAACCAATACCACCAATAAGACATACGTGGTCATTTTTCATAAGTACGACATCCCATCTTTCCAGCTCCTCAAAGCTAGAGAACCAATCCCTCCTAGGATATATGTGATATGTGGCTCCTGAATCCAACATCCACTCCGTGGAATCGGCATAGCAAACCGACAGTAGTGTAGGAAACGAATAGCTCAAAGAATCTGACCTGAATGTTCATCAATAGCTTTTGCAACATTTATTTCTGAAGCTTGTACAGCTTTTCCCTTGTTCTTCCCAACTTTGTCCTTCAACTTTGAGCAGTCGATCTTCCAATGTCCCTCTTCTTTATAAAAGTGACATTGATTCCTATAAATACTCTTATGGTCACCTCTATTCTTCGATTTTGAGCGATTAAACTAGCGGCGGTTTGGATCACGGCCTCGAACTGCTAATGTATCTCCCGATGCCTTCTCGAAGGGCTCACCATCACTCTTCCTCAACTCATAATTCACCAAAGCAGAGGTCACCTCCTTATAGCTAACAGTAGTTCTTCCATTGATCATAGTGAGAACGAACGCACCGTAATCATCCTCGGGTAACGAACACAAAAGTAACATCCCCTTGTCTTCATCCTCAACCATGATATCCACATTGGGCATATCTAAAAGTAGCTTCGTGAAATTGATAACATGCTCCCTGATGGAAACTTCCCTCTTCATCTTGAATTGGTAAAACCTCTTCTTCAAGTGAAGTCGATTCTCAATGAACTTCGTAGATACTTCTCATTGAGTGTTTCCTACATTCTCTTCGCCGACGTCTCGTTCATTACGTCATAAATAAGATCCAGCGTCAAGCATGACCAAATAACTTCACAAGCCCTACTATTCATCTTCTTCCAAACCTTGTCCTCTATGTCTTCGGGTTTCTCTTGTAACTCAAGAGTCTCCTCCAAATTCTATGCATCCAAGGCGTCCATCACCTGACACCTTCACAATCCAAAATTAATCTTACTGTCGAACTTCGGAACATCAATCTTCGTGTTATTGATGCTCAGACTCTGTATCGCCTTCGTAAGAGACGAACCTGATGTGCTTGTTTCTCCCATGTTGTCGTTCTAACTCTTCAGATAGGAATCCTTCACCGAATCCTTCGAACAAGCCTCAAGCCAAACCTGAAGCTCTAATGCCACTTGTTGTGCACAGCAGAAATTTTGTCAGCACCTCCGGTGCGCAAGGTGCACAACAAGAGATTAGATCACAATAAAATTCCCGTTTTACAAAGGAAACAAGAACCGAAAGTAAAATATCTCAACAAAGTGGAATATCAGCTCTTTCTCTCATCAGTTTTAGGACTGATTTGTCGAGGAAACCTACAAGCTATTATAAATTACAGCAAGACAACAAATTTTACGTGGTTCGGTAAATAGCCTACGTCCACGGGGCAAGAAGGGGGAGATCTACTATTAGAGGGATAGAATACAACTAAGGTTTACAAACTCTCAACCTAAACCCTCAAACAATCTCTCTCTCTCAAAAGGATGCCAAAAACCCACTCAAAAGCTTATGATTTGCACGCTGCCAAAAGAGAGAAGTCAGCTGAGTTTTCTCCTTAGCACGCTGTCCTTGCACTCCCTTTTTCTCTGGCCGCCTGCACACTTTTCACCCTCTGCCTTGCACCCCAACCTAGGGCAAATCACCACTATTTATATCCAAAAATTCCAGGCCAAAAAACGAACCGAAGCTGGGCCTCGTCAAGACCCAACTTCTCCTTGCCTATTCACGCGGTTTTCACGAACCGCTTCACGTGGGTGTGTGGCCCCCACTGGTCACGCGTTCACATGAAAGACCTTCTGCACAAGAAGAAATAATTATGGCGAGAGAGAGTCCCCTTGACGAAGCCCTTTCGAGGGAGGAAATGCAAGAGATAGGGAGCCATTTAAAAGGACGGAAAAGGAAACTGAGGAGATGCAACGCATGATTAATGAAAACAGGAAAAACTAGCAGAAAGAATACCCACTATCAACTTTTGTTTGAATAAAAACAGGAAGAACTAGCCAAAGAAAATAGAAGGATAACTATACAAGGGCTGCAAACATGCAGGCTACTCTCCAAGACAAGGTGTATTTCTATAATTTTCATGTTGGATTGCTCTATAGATAACGACCATGGTTTAGGCACTCTTGCGGATTAGCATAAAAATAGTCCTCCACCTTCGGCTGTCCCGGGATCACTTTCCTCTCTTTAGGCTGACCCATATGATCCTTGTGCGCCTCTTGAACAAGATTGGAGAATTGATCCCAAGATATTTCTCCATCTTGATACAGATCCAAATGCTCCACCAGTGTTTTCCTGTCCAAAATGATGCTCTTACGGAAACCATTATACCTGCACAAGCGAAAAAAGAAAGAGCTCTTATCAAGATCTCCATACTGAGATCTCGTCATGACGAAAAGAAAGATCAAATGAGTTTCGATACTATGCAGAGAAGAGCTGAACCTGCGATGACCCTCTACAACTTTAGCCATGTTCCCGTCGTGAGTTGGGACGAAAACATCGCTTGCGAGAGAAACCAAGTAGTCCAATGCTGCCATCTGATTTGAATGGTTTCTAATAGGTTCTAAGTCACTTGGACTTAATAGCATCTCCTTGTCTACCTGAAATTACATGACCTCTAATTACGGATAACAAAAACTGAAGCAATGGAGGATAATTTACCGTATGTATCGTAGCAAATTTAGTAATTAATATAGAAAATGAAGGATAAAGAATTTCTCGATAACATACTCTCTAATTAATTACAATAATACATTAAGATATGCTCCATAAAAAAACTGTAAAGTTGAATAATATTCCTAATAATATAGTACAATACTTTTCCAATAACATAGAGATGGTGCTTACTGTGTTAGGATATGCATCCCTCAGAGCAGCCATTCTCTTTGCACCACCGTAGATTGTTCCTGCAGCAATGTATATTGTAGTGTCCCTCCCAAACTCTAGAGCTTTTAAAACCAATGCAGTCTCCTCAGGAGTAAGAGGACATCGGCCTTCGAGTCTTCTCTCATCAGGATCTATCTCCTTTTCTTTCCACCATTCGACTAAATATCTGTGAGTTCACAGGACCGATAAAATTCCATTAGTCAGTTTTGTCCTGCAGGCAAACACAATTTAGAGAGAGAGAGAGAGAGAGAGAGAGAGAGAGAGAGAGAGAGAGAGAGAGAGAGA
>BQKN01020300.1:0-10407 GCA_022839385.1 Asparagus kiusianus | reverse complement strand
CAAATCATGGTTGATCAGGAAGTAACTACTTATGATAGTGAACTCATAACCAGGGCTGAGACTCATCCGGAACAAAATCATATAGACTAATAGACCAACTTCTTTGAAATTTTAAATGTAGTTGCAAAGATTCCACCAGCTAAAACATGATTATCAATTCTACAGGATTGAAATTCCAATATATAGTAGACAACTATTCTACAGGATTGAAATTCCGATATATAGTAGACAACTAAAGTAATGCAAATAGAAGAACGCATGAATGGGCTAAAACATCCTTCTTCAACCAACATGACAACATGGTATATATCTAAATGGCATTCCCTTGGCAGTCTACTACTTAAAAAATTCTTTTTCGCAAAAAACCTGTGAAACTGAGCGAAATAAGAATGATGACCGACATCTTCCTTACTGTTGTTTCTTTCCTGTGATGACCCATAGATGCATTTCGACTAGTAAATTTCTCTGTTGTTTCTTTCCTGTGATGACCAATAGATCCATTTTGACTAGTAACTTTTTCTGCCCCTAGTCAGGAGTCAGGACATCTGAATAGTTGCATACTTAGCAATTTGACCAGAAAGTCAATTGCTCTAGAGGAATTGTACCTAACTTATCCTATCCAAACAGTCTAGGAATATTAGTGGCTAACCTTTTTTCCTTTGAGAGCAATATAGAGTAATGATTTAAAAGTTAAAGCATATATATGGGAATTATTCAATCTTCTAAAAACAAAGTGGCAAGAAGCCTTGAAGCAAATCGCTTCACAAAGTTTGTCGTTTTTAATTTATAAGAGAATTCCATTGTACATGAAAATATCAAATAAGAACCAAGAGCAGAAGCAGAAAATGAAATATCTTGTATATTTATCAAATAAATGAGAAGTGTGGTTATTCCCTGAAAGGAAGTTTACCCTACAAAATATATATACGTTTGCAAACACAATTAAAGATCAAGCAACAACTTCATAATACCGCAACCATGGGTGCAAAGTTTTTTTTTCCCCTGGGCGCCTATGAAAAAATCAAATATACAACAGAACTACTTGTACTCAGAAAGAACTAATCAAGAAAAATCAAAATAACCAAAAAAAGGAAGAGGGAAAAAATATCAAGGCTCAAAATTGAATTTTTATGTCATAAAGCTGGTAAAGAGAAAATGAGAACCGAGATAAAAAAACAAAGAGATAGGCATGGACGCCTAGTACGGTATAAAAGAGAAGAAGAGACGTATAAGAAAGATGAGAATGCATGTAAAAACACATCAGGTGTAGGCTTTTACTATGATGGGCACAAGAATACCCGGACACAAAGATAATGATCTATGTAAAGACACTTGACATTTTAGCGATTTTGTGCACACAGTATGTGTTTTTCCAAGGAAAAAGGGGGAAGACAGGAGAGGTTAAGAGTTCATTTTGTGACACGGTTATGCCTTTGTCAGATCATGCTACGCATTCTAGCATATCTCACACTCAATGCTAACTTCACATGTACAAGTAACACTGGAAAAAGTTAAATTTTGTTTGCAGCATACTAGAATGCTGTGAGTGCTGATGACACTAATCAAAAGCATAGAAGTTCTAGATACCAGGAGGTCAATTGTTAGCGACTATATCCACAAGAGAGGGGAATATGAACTCAGAAAGTTGTGTGACTAAAATAGGTTGAATGAAACAATAATAGTCTAGATCTTATGTAATAGATTTTCTCACATCATTGACCTCCTGAGTCAAATCCAGAGTGCAAAAGCATATATGTTATTGAAAATAGTATAAGCTTCACATATCAGTTTGCCAAGCTACCTAGCAAAATATCAACTTTATGCTGCAAAGCATTTGTAAGTGATTTTCATAACAAACTTCCTGAAATACCAGTATCCCAATGAATTCATACCACACATAAATGTTAAGGGAAATTCCCCAAAAATCCAGACATGATTATAGGCGACGCCCTCCTTTTCCCTTTTTCAAGACTAAATTATTATCTATAGACGTATTTCAATTTTTATGCATTGAAGTTCTGGGAGAACTATCTATATGAAAGATGGCTTAACACAATTAGTTTCAATTTGATTCTTTCACTTTTTAGACGATACCCAAAATATCCTAGGTTATCATACATATTTAATGCAATTGGTGTACCACTTTAGCAAAGAGCTATTGAGTTGGACTAACAATGTATCGTTAATAAGGTAAACATAGACACGAACTTATAGAAAGTAAAATAACATTTCACCCCTACTGACCCCAACTCTTACTGTTCTTGTTAATTGCAAAAAACTGTAAATTTTGGGTGAACTAGTACAGGTTTGATATATGAGTTAGAATTATGCATGCTCATGTAGGCCATTAGCCTTTAAATATTGCTTATATGCACAGCCTGGAATCATAGCACTAAAATACTTCATTTCTATCCATAGTGTTGCTTTTGTCATAAGGTAGTTGCAAGTGACTGCTTTTATATCGACATACTGATTTGTACTCCAATTGAATAACTTATTTCTTTAACTATATAATTTTGCTTTTAGCAACTATCTCCGACATATATTTCCATGTCTTCTGACTATTCCTTTATACAGACTTATATTTTCAACTAACTTTGCATGCCTACAACAATATACTAACCCAGGGAAGGGGGGAAAACCAAACTGCATTCCATCCATCTTGTAGCTTTTGACATAAAAGTTGTCGCTAGCCGTGAAGTAACTGCTTTTATATCAAAACACCGCTTTGTTGTCGCTAGCCGTGAACTAACTGCTTTTACATCAAAATACCGCTTTGCTCTCCAATTACTGTTTCTGCATTTATAGCTTTTAACAATATAATTGTGCTTTTTATCAACTATATCCTACATATATCTACTTGTATTATGAGTTTATGACTATTTCCCTGTCAGATATGGAATTTTAAAAACTCCCAACAATTAACTGGTAGAATATATGAATAAAGAAATATATTCTTAAATATACAAAACATCGAAACTGGGAAGATTGTTACTATGCACACATATGACCAATTTGTATAATACAATCAACTCAGTAAGGAAACCAATCGTAACTTATAAATGAAAACATGAAAGGATCAGAAAAAAATACCATAAGCATGAAGCCTATGCGCTCCACAGGCATAACAGGCCAATCTTCCAAGCGAGGAATATGAGTAACTCCAAAAACATACCTGAAATAATTAGGGCATTAAAAAAGAGCAGAACATAGATTGTTATCTCAAGCTGAAAAAAACATGAGTTCAATAATTATAATTATAATGAAGTAATATGACAACAACAAAAACAAAACAAAAATAAAAACAAATCACAAATAATGTAGCCAGCTGTTAGTATGTAAGCAATGATATGTAATGCTTGCATCCCTCACTTTTCACATCAGAAGAAAGCCACGGTCACATTCTATTTGATTCTCATCAAGTTTGGAGCAATAGTAATTTCAGAATCTAATTTTTATACGATTGGGTTTGTGTTACAATTTCTGGATGTGAAAAGCAGGGATATAAGGCATTATCTGATGCCAGTTAGATTAGCTGAGTCATATGACACAACGACATGGACCTGTGCATCTACATGTCATTGTACTAAACTAGCTTATCTATTTGAACGAGCACATAATTTAACAGAACATTTTTTAGGATCTGAAACAATGTAATTTTAAGTGTGCAAAATTAATGGTCAAGCTATTATAGTCCTCGCATTTTTTATATATTGATCTAATCCAATATCTCATAGTCTTATTTTACACTTAATTCCACATAACAATGTTTTGATTTTAGCACAAGGTTAGTATGACACTAACTGTTTTATATGTTCCATGCATGCCAGGTATAAAGCAAAGCACATAATTCATCAATAAATTTTGTTAAAGGAAGCACATATATACAGAGTTAACTCAAGTTGCCAAGAATATGAGATTTTGCTAAATCATCATATTCCAAAAAGACTGAAATTAGCTCATAAACATTAATTCAAACATTAATGACACCTCTTTAAATATTATGGTTAAAATAATAGCTGATAAAGAATGTGAAACTAACCAAAGAACTACATTGGTTTCCTCAAGGGGCCTGTTTTTCTTAACCCATGTAGCTAATCCTTCATTTACACGTGGATTTTGGTTTGGAAACTCTCCTCCTGGGTACATCTCATCACGTTTATAAGGAGTGACCCAAAGATTGTGCTTCAGGAAGGCTGCCCTTCTTAGAAACTTTGCCTCTGGACCAGCTAAAGGTAGACAATTTGCACCAGGTACAAGCTTGTAGCCTGTGAGTTGCCCTGTCCGATTGACAGTTCTTGTGTTCCTTACCTGTGAAAAACAGAGTGCACAAATTTCAAATGGAATTTTTATTATAATGTTTAGAACAGTAGCAACCTGATTCATACTACAGTTCTATAAAGAATATACCGCTTCGAATTAAAATAAAAGGTTATCACAAAATCTCTTTCAGGTCACGTCTAAAAGGCAATGAGTTTTAAGTTTTTAAGTAGAATGGCATCAGTCTTAAGGCATCTTTCAGCGGATGATAACTTTAATAATTTAAATGAAAGAAAACAATTATTCAGTGAATAGAACACAAATAGATCTGTCAAAGAATTTACATTTATTTATCTGGTTGTATAGTCCATACCAACATGTTACTAAAATTTATCTCTGAGCAAATGAGCTTGGCAATTCATATGTCCAAACGACAGTTGACAGCTGTCAATATGTGTAGAAATACATTGGCTGCCCATATAAATTCATAGGACACAACAAAATTATGAGTGCCGAAAATAAACTACACCTCAACTATAACAGAAGGACAATTCAACCTAACGTAGAAAATCATACAACTACAAGGTCTAGGGCTAAACTCTAGGAGCCTTGCCATCACAGACAGCTTGTCTCATCAGTAGGCAATATAAGGCAACAACACTATCAAGAATAGATACACTAAACGCATGTGTGCCCCAACAGGTGCTAGATTTTGTCACTGTAAATTACCTTAACTCCTGAAGAAAGAATGTCCTCTCCGCATTGCACTCTCAAAGGTTTGAGCTCATTCACCTCCTTTGGACATAACTACCAGAATTTGGTCAGGTTATCAATGGCACATTTTAAAAGGGTTCTCCCAGTTCTCCACAGAAAAAAATAGCTGTAGTTTGAATCACACTAGTAAATTTCAAAATGATGTCAATTTAAATTAAAATAACATGTTGCACATTAGAGACTTCCTTTGGAGATTCCTAAAGTCCCACTAACCATTACAACACTCCAAAGTAAAGGTGTGGGTTGAGGGGTTATATTTTTTCTATTCTAACATTGTCCATGCAGGTTGAGCGCCCTTCTTTTTATGGGCCAAAACCTGGACTAACGCAATGGTCTCAATTTTTAGAAATTCCGCTTTAAATCCGTGGCCAATGGATCTGAACCTGACTTTCTCTAATACCACCTTAAAATCGCTAACCATCTCATACTATTATAAAAATGTCTAGGATGTTAAAAAAGAAAATTTCTTCCAAAAATGCTCTCAAAAAGACATACATGCATACATAAACCATAGATGAAAACACATATATATACTCAATTTTCTACAACCTCCCCATTTATCATATATCTATTCATACAAAGACGTATACATACTCAAATTTTCATAACCTCCTTATTGATTACCATCAATATTTCATTTAACCACCTATTCATAACTTTCATCCACTAACTATTCACACTAAATATTACAACTAATTATGAAAAAATGTTACAACTATTCCTTTCCCACCAAATCACTATAAATAACAACTAATCAAATTTCTCCGACCAAAAATCTATTAGTGATCAATTTAGATGAGGAAGAAAGGAGTCCAACCTACCGCTCAAACAACCCGCAACAATCAAATTCATCTCCTTTGCAGATGGAATTCAATACTTGATTTAGAGGGCAATTGATGTATAGGGTGGATTTGTTTGTTGAGCCCTTGCAGTTAGTATGTCATTAAAATTCTCCTAACGTTTATTTAGCTATTTGTGAATTCATATTGTAAGATGGGATAATTACTTATTATTTTTGTTCTTATTAGTATTTTTAATTTGCCTTTATTTTTCTTCACGTTTATTTGAGAATCTAAAGGAATGTTTTCGAGAGAGATAATCAACTAGAACAAAAATTTCCTTACCTATATTTACGTTACAAAAAACACTAAAATGAGTCATCAACATCTTTATCTTTTGTGCACTATAAAGAAAATTAATACGTGTCATCACTAAAACAATTTGGCCAATTAAGGCAAAAATAAGTACTCCATTTAATGGTAAGGATCCACTAAAACATTGTGATTTGTTGGATTAAAGTTCGTAAATATAAGAACATATGAAGGGACTGCTTCTAAATATGCAACATTTAAGTTACATCCTAAGTTGCATGAATACGGGTACAGGTACCGGTATGGGTGCGGGTACGTATATGGGACATGGCAAAATTGTAAAATGTAGTGTGCGGGGACACGACTACATATGTATATTGAGATTAGTAATTTACACGAGATTATTAATTTTTTTCAATTCATGTGTTACTAGAATTAGAATTCTTATTTTTTAGTTGCTTTTATTATGTTTATTATTATAAATTGGAAGCTACTTGGATTTGAACTAGACACTCAAAACGACCCTTTAAAATCACTGTTTTGAACTTGGGTATGGATTGAAATGAACCCGAACTGTCTAACGAGTTTCAAGAAATGTCTGTGAGCATTGTGAAGTGTAAGATATACATTCAAGAAGTGTTTGACAAGTGTTTTAAATTAAAACATATATCATATAATTGAGCGCATGTCTAAATAAATGCATGCATATATTCAAAGAGTGTCCATGAAGTTTGGGTACGGATAAGTGTCGGGTACGTGTCGGGTATGGGTACGGCTTCATGATAAGTATACCCGGGTAACATAATTACATCCAAGGGAGCACATTTAAGTCATGTATAAAAGAGCTCTCATCTAGCATGAGAAACGGTAGAGCATTAAAGTTTTTATGTTTCTTTATTATAGGTATTTGAAAGAACTTTTATGTTTCATTAATTTGTTTTTTGCATGAAATGCAACGTATGTGCCATTATCTAC
This sequence comes from Asparagus kiusianus, assembly GCA_022839385.1. Lineage (NCBI taxonomy): Eukaryota > Viridiplantae > Streptophyta > Magnoliopsida > Asparagales > Asparagaceae > Asparagus > Asparagus kiusianus. The sequence goes on along the minus strand of BQKN01020300.1, from coordinate 3,307 downwards.
TCTCGGAACAAAAAAAAAATGAAAAAGAAAAGGGTATCTTAGACTTCATTAATTTGTTTCTTGAATGAAATGCAACGTATGTGCCATTATCAACTCTCAGAACGAAAAAAAAAGTGAAAAGAAAAAACTTCAACATTCAACTAGAAAAACAACCCATCAATCAAAAAATCTTTATTGCAAATTTGCATATAAATGCCCAAGAGTCTATTAAATTTATTGATTCCATTATCTTAAATCATAAAGCTAAAAGAATTGTGTATTTTAGGTTTTAAAGTATAGAGTTAAAAGAATTGTATATTTTAGGTATTCCAAAATTTACAAACTTTTATAAAAAAAGTTCCAAGGTTTTATAAAAAACACCAGAAATTTGTAAAATTTACAAGTAACGCTAAAATTTGCACAAACAACCCTAAAACTTTATAGTTTTTACAGAATAAACTCTAAAATTTGCATAAAGATCTCTGAAATTTCATAACTTCATATGAAACTTTATAAATGTACAGATTAACATTATAAACTTCAAAAATGAACCTCATAAAAATTATATTTATTCTTCGATTTTAATGATGAGAAATTTACAAATAAGCTAAGATATGTGATAATTGCATCCAAAATCAAACCTTTCAATAAATTACATAACTTACATAGATTTAGAACTAAAAAACAAGGAAGTCCACACGCAATGTAGGCGCACTATACAAGTATACATAAAATCCTCTTAAAATATTTTTTCCAAACAACAAGTGGTCAATGTATTGAATGTATTCAACATACCACGACTATTTTTTATTTATAATTAATTTAAGCTTTAACTATTATAGTCCTTTTAAATAATCTATCAGAAATAGTTTCAAATAAAATATTTAAAATATCTGAAGATGTAAATATTGTGAAATCATTTCTTTACTTTTGTTTTATTAGACAAAATCATACTTTTCATGTTTTCCAACTAATCATGAAGAACCTCATAATATGAACAAATAAAAGAGATTGATTCCATAAAAATGATTATATTAGAGAGCATAAATGAGGACGATGTAGAGTACTAAAAGACACACCGGAAGGGAGACACAACTCTGGAGTTAATAACTGAAGCATACTAATGAAAATATATTCCTTTATCACTGGAAAAAGAAGAGAATAAGTAGCATCTCTTATTACTAAATTGCTTGTACTCATTTAAAGTTTCGTACAATTCCAAGTACACACTAAAAATCTCTTTCCGATTATTTACTTTTAATCTATATCTTTTCTATCGAGTCACATCAATACTCCATGTTGACGCAAAAAATTCAAAACATAAAACAAAGACATCCACATGCAATCCACATGCACTATACTAGCTACACCAAAACTCCGAAGTTGTGGTGAGAATTGAGGGTTACAATTTTATATTAAATCTAAAAGAGATTAAAAGTTTTTTTTTCCTCTTTTCTTTTCTTTTCTGCAATGAGAGATATCAGGAGCTATAAATTTCACAAAGTTTCATTTACTGCATTAAAACCCTAAAACTAATGCAAACTTATGTGTCTACATGATGCCAAATAAAATTCTCAATATCTTCAGTGACCTGCTATAGGGCTCTATCTAACTTGAAGACACTTCATACAGTCACAAGTCGTATTCCAGGGCCATTATTGGAAAATTTACTACTGAAAGGATCAGTATGCCTTTGCTTGTAAGCCATCTCATTGAGTCATGAATTAGAAAAATCTACTAGCATAAGTCATTTTTGAGTGACATAATTTCAAACAACATCATTTTTAATCACAAAAGTTGAGTCTCAGCTGAACCTCTTTAACACTTATTTCTGATGTATGCAGTCTCATTTACCATGGAGAAAATTGCAGGAAACAAAATCCACCGGAAATTGATGTTGAAGTACATAGCCTCAAAAAGATTTAATAAAGAAAAGAACAAAGAAGAAATAATAAACAATGAGAAAATGAACAATGCGTTAACATAAGAAAACAAAAATGATGGTGCTTACAATCCAATGTCGTGCAGTAAAGGGGTCACAATCACGCATTGCTTGCAGCTCAGACCTGAGAAGCTTTTCTTCAGCATAAAATGCATTGTTGTGAATGTTATTTTTCCCTGGTTCTTCAACTTTTACATTCACCTCAACCACCTACACAGAGGAAATTACAGCTCCATTAACAAGTTTTATTGAAAATATAGAAGGCAGCACCATTAGGTTCACAATCCAAAGTAATACTGAATGACTGAGCAAGCAAAATGATGGGGAGGGAAAACTTAGATTAAGAAATTATAATAAAGACAAAATATAAGGCAGGAATTAGGATATAAATTTAAGTCACTTTACCTGATTGAAGGTTTCATTAGGTTTACAGTCAACAGCCATGTCCATGCGTGCAACAAAGAAATGTTGATGGACAGGTGCATATAAACCTGGCGCAATGGTCGTACCATATTTTCGTGATTCACCCGGATTCAATGCTCCCAGGCTGAGAATTCCAGTAAGTTTCACTTCTGCTTCAATTTTACCATCCTATAACCATATGGCAAGTGCATCGTCAATTAGGCAACACACATCCCAAGGACAGAAATCAACTAACTCAGGATTCGTACATGTAATAGCATGCAAGTAGACCAAGATAATTAGTAGTAATATATCAAAAACATAGCTGAGATATCTCTGCAGTGCAGACTATGTGTGATATACGATAGACTAACCACAAATAAATATCTATCAGTATCAGGTCGCATAAAATCTTGCTACTGCTGAATTTTTCTATACCTCGACATTTTTTTAAACAGCATGTTATCACAAATAAGTAACAATCCTACACCCTGAATCATCTTTTTAAACAGCATGTCATCATTTTTGCATTAGGCCCGTAGTTACATTAATGGGCCCCACAGAAACCCTACATGACAGGAAATGGCTCAACAATAAGTGAAAGACTGAAAATCAACCGATATTAGCAACTAGGAGTTTGATTATTGAGGTATGTCATAGGGAAAAAAAATTCAACAACCATGAAAAAGTTGAAACAAAGAGAGCATGTATAAATCTAGCATATGTATTATGGAGGAAGTATTCAGGGAAGGTCAACACAACTAGATGCAGACAAGAAACCACATAACTGTTGCCTACTAAACGAAGATACATAATAAGCATTCAAAAGCTTACACTTAAGACTGCAAGTGAAGGAACTCTTTTATCGTATATTCTAGTATAACTATATAAGATAAGATAAGAAAATAAAGAGCTGTATATCATATACTCAACATATACATATATATATATATATATATATATATATATATATATATATATATA
>BQKN01020278.1:0-11376 GCA_022839385.1 Asparagus kiusianus | reverse complement strand
GAGAGAGAGAGAGAGAGAGAGAGAGAGAGAGAGAGAGAGAGAGAGAGGATGTAACCCTAAGGCCCGGTTTGGTTTTTTATTATGTTTTATGACTTGTTGTCAGCGTTTTACCAAAATCAGATCTTTTTTTATGAATTACCTTTACAAGCCTATCACTTTATCCTATTTTTACAACTACAAACAAATAATTGAAAAGGAGAAAAGTTGACATTGGGACCCACTTTTTTTATACTTTATATCCTTTTACATTGTCAAAAGTTACAACCAAGCAACCCCTAAATTGGAACTAAAAAAATCACCTCAGTCCTTTTTGGATTTTCACTTCAACAAAGAGAGAAAATGAGGCTAGAGTTACAATCACCCCCTCCAATTTCACTGGCGTTTCTCCGGTGTTGTTGAGGCTTTAAGGGTGGCAAAGCAGGAGGGGAATCGTCGTTGTTGAGGTCGAGGGCAGTGGATCCTAGCGTCAATGGATTTTTTGAAGGTAGGCATATCGGCGATGAAGGTCCAGACCATTTAGAAAAGTTGGGATCTTAATCCTGAAAAGTTGATTATTTGAGAGATTTTTAGGAAGGATTGAGGTTAACAAAAGATTGAATTCAGTAAAAATAAGGACAAAAAGATGGAAACTAAGAGAGATTGAGTGATTGCGAAACCTAACACTAGCTGAGCTTTTTCAGCCGCAACATTTTTCTAATGATAGATTTAAGAGAGGATACATGTGAAAGAGAAAACTCATATTAGTGTTACATTGGTTAAAAAATTTTGCAAATTAGCCTCTGAAATCTTTAAATGTTTAAAAATTTCTCCCTCAAACATTCATATTTTAAAATTAGTCCCCTAAATCTTTAATTTTTTTGCAAATTACCACTTCAATCTCTAAACATTTTAGCTAATTAGTCCCTAAAATCTTTGAACATTTTTGTGTAATAGTAAGTATGTTGACCTCTCAATTTTTGTTACTAATAATTTTGTACTATATGGGTGGTAAGCGTACCATGGTGATAATAATCATGGTTTTTTTCATTTGAACCGAACACTAGAAAATGAGGGAATCTAATCACACAGTAATTTTTTTCTTCTTTTTTCAAGTTGAACCAAATTAAGAAAAGTGGTGGAAATCGCTTTTACCCTATGTTTTTAGCGAAACAAACACAAAATACACTTTTCATGAAAGTGAAGGAAATACAAAAAAGTAAAGGAAAGATGTATTTAGAAAATTGAGGAAAATAACAAAACAACCCCATATTATAAAAACTAGAGTTCAAGTTCTCTTGGAGCCTTACCCCTAACAATAGGAGGGCAATTTGTTAAATGTTTCCCTTAATGTAGAGTTCAGAACCATCTGCTCTTATGCAACCGGTTCTAAGAGGATACCTTGTGTAAAAACTACTCACAAATTTAAAGACCTAAATAATAAACTAGAGTAGGCATCAAAAATTACCTATAGGTTCTCACACATAGATTAAGATAAAGAGAATGCGATGAATGTCGATGTTCGAGTCAAAGAGGATTATCCGATGCTAAAGGAGGAATGCATGAGTATGAATAACTAAAATTTTGACCATGATACAATTCGAATCCAAAAAATCTCAAAAGACAAAAGTCGTAGGTCTATTCTCCATATTTCCAAATCAATTGGAACCACCTCATTACGAGGTCATATGAAAGAAATAAAGCCAAAATACAAAAGGCAGTACAAACTGTTTCGCACAGGTGCGAAACAGTCAGGCCGTTTCGCACCTGGTACGAAACAGTCAAGGTGTTTCTCATATTGTATGAAACACCTAAGGTGTTTTAAAGATAGGTGCGAAACACCCAAGGTGTTTAGCACCTGGTGCGAAACACCCAAGCTGTTCCGCACCAGTTAGCTTCCCGGGACGCGTTTTCAATGGTTTTCGAGCTATTTTGACGGTTCCGGAGCCTCCCTAACTGCCTTGAGGCTATCCTTAAACGTGTGAGAGTGGTTATTGGCTAAAGATATGCTATTATCCATGAACACGACATCTGAAGCCCTATAAATACCCCCTCTTTGTCATTTGTGAAGGGTAATTGGCAATTAACGATGTTCTGATTGAGGAGGGCTAGAATTTTGGACTTGGAGGCAAAGCCTTGATGTTTTGGAGAGTAAGGAGCATGAAATTCAGATTTAAAGGTGAGTCTTGGAAAGTTCTTTAGCAGAAAGAGGAAGAGTTTGAGAGATATGCAGCCCCGTCAACATCCTTCACATGTTTCCTTAAGATCAGACTTCGTTTTGATCTAGAGAAGAGTACTTATCTCACCTTGTTGAGATACAGTTCTTGTTTCCTTTGTAAAACAAGATCTACCGAATCTGATACTTAGCGGTCTATGGATCAAAGAGTCCCCGATATAGGCAAAGATCCCACGTAAGTAGCGATCAATAAACGATCCTGTGTGTGTTTCTAGGAGATCCCCATGTTTGTTTTCATTGTGTAAGAAATTCTTATAAAAAGACTAACTTTCTTTTTTGAATCTATAAGGCGATAAACGTGTAATAGGTTTAGCAATAAAAAAGATTTTTGACGTAAACACGCTGGCGATCACAGTGGGAGCCAAAAGTTTTGCTGCTGAGACTGTGGTGTCGCAACCGAAGATCAAGATCCTGGTTGATTCAGCGGTCGAGTACAAGTTCGACGAAGCCAAGTTCGAGGAATATTTCTCCTTATCTTCTTCAAAATCCTCCTCTCCCTGTAAGTGTGGAAAGATCTCGTCTTTGAAGGAGCCATATTCACTGATGAAGGCTACAAGTGACTCCGCTCGCCACAACTCCTCTCTAGTCAAGGAGTTATTCAACCAAAGTACACCAACTTTAACAAAGAGGGTCCATTAGAGGTGACACCAATGCTAAGCTCATCAAATCGCCAAGGCCTTAGAACAAATTGATGGGGTTCATTACTATGTGGACTTAGAGTCCAAGAAGCATTAAGTAATCCAGCCGCCTCAACGGTAATTTGCTGTCACTTCCTCCAAACCATTGATGGAAGAATGGGTTCTCATCAAGAGGAGGTCTTCAACCCCGAAACAGCGCATCCAAAAGCGTTGCGCATGGCATGCGTGCTCTTGTGCGACGAGTGCAAGGTGTAAAAAAAAGAAGGAAATGACTAAATAACCACCAAAGTCCTGCAATGTTTGGGTGCCAAAACCCGAGACAACACCGAAATCAAGTCCAAAACTACGCCTGAACTATCTCTCTTGGCAAGACACATAATGGTGTCTCGTCCAAGGCCGAGACACACAAAAGTGTTTCACTAAGAGAGACACCCCTGTGGTTGCATTTTCACCTTTGTCGACTTCCATTCCTAGTCTACCTGCTATCGTACCTCCGGTGAAGCCTCAGGGAAGCCTAGACATATCCAAGTTCAAAATCACGATGGCGGATCGACTCGGTTCTCCGTACAAGGATCGAGGAAAAGCTCCAGTAAAGAACGCTTGGATCTGGTGATCAAAACCCAAGCAATTCCTTAGATTAGGGGTCATACAAACACTCTCATCAAGCCAAATGTCGCTCAAAGGTGTCTCGCTGCTTCAAAACAAACCGGGACACCTCAATGTAGTTGTTCATGCAATGTACACAAAAGTGGCAAGGAGGCCTCTCCTTCCGGGAGAATTCCTTTCACTTCTTGCCTGGGGTTCATATTGAAACCTAGGAGCCTGTTAAGATTCTACACTCTCAAGGGGGTGGTTCTAAACATGTGACTCCAAAGTGTAATATCACACCAACAAATGATAGGATGCTCCGGTCATCATGCCGACGAGTTGCACCATTAGGCTGGGGGTGCGAACAAATCTCGGAAGAGGATTGTCCAAAAAATGAGTTCTCATTATCCATACGAGAGATTTATCAGGGTAGTATTATCAAAATATAGTTGTCCTAGGACCATTTCACAAAGGGTCTCGGTATTCGAGAAACTTGCAACTAAAGCGTCAAAGCTTAGATACAAACGCTTCCACGAGAGAAAATCTACTGTCTAGGATGATGAATTCCCTGAAGTCACCATCAACGGCTGACAAAGGAAAGTCTACAATTGCTTCAAATGACTCTAATCCCGACCTTTCTCTTGGAAGAAAAGTCGATCCAAGAACAGTCTAACGAATGTTTCGGCGTCAATTGGGAGCCACCAGAATTCACAAAGGACTATCCTCAGACGATGAGCCTTTGGACACTTGCTTTGCAATTGCTTCGGACGACATAGTGTCTAGTATAGGGGAAGCCATAGAGGCATTAGCGATCACTTCTGATCAATTAGCTCAGATACTTCAAAAAGATCTATCTGAGCAAAAAGAAGAACTCAAAGCTAAGATGAAGGTAGAGATGAAGTTGACTATACAACAAATGAGAGAATTATAGGCTCAACAACATCGATTAGTCAAGTCCAATCAATGAGCTGAAGCCAGTCGTTGCAATGACACAGTGGTTCAAGCCAATGCCGTTGACAACGATCCAGCGGTGGACGAACATTTCTTCACTGACACTCCCCCCAAAGATAAAAATGCTAGCATGGTCCAACTCATTCTCCTTAACATCCTTCGAAGGAAGATATAGATGAGGGTAAGAAGATGCAAGATCTAGAGAGTAAGGTTAGCTCCTTAATGTCCGCTCAAGAAATTAAGAAGATCAGCATCCCATGCCCATATCTGAGAGAATGGGAGTCAATCCCTATCACGCGAAGTTTAATTTGATTAACTTCACGCCATTTGATAGGAAAGCCTCACCAACCAAACACCTAATCTACTTCAAGTCTCACTTAGGAGTGATATCTAGGAATGAAACCCTTGATGACTCAGTCATTTGTGGGCACCCTTCGTGGGGCCGCCTTCAATTGGTACCGACGTCTCAAGCCTAAAAGCATCAATAGCTGGGATGACATGGAAAGCCTATTTCTCAGCCACTTCTTCGATGATGATACTGAAGTGTTGATCGGAGCTCTTCTAGATGAGAAGCAAAAGGATGGGGAGACGGTTGATAATTTTGTCAAACGCTTCCATAACCAGGTGATGAACTGTCAAGATCCGGTTACGGAGGAATTCATCCTGCAAACTTACCATAATAACCTTTCTCTGGATATCTTGGAGGTCATGGGAGTTATACCTTCAACCACCTAGAAAGAGTTCAAACTATGTGTTAAACCGACCGAATGCTTTCTCAAAAGGAAGAAGGCTAAGAGAAGTCAACCGACGGCTAAGGAACCTACAATTGCTGTTAACATTCATCAAATGTCACAACAGCAACTTTGGAGGTAACAAAGGACTCATAATCTAAGGTTCCAGGAGGAGTATTCTTTCAAAGATGATAAAATTCCAGCCATCTTTAAGTACATATATCCTCGCTAACAACAAAATCAAGCTGCCATCAATTATAAATCAGGAGGAAGCAAATAAGACTTCGGATCCAAAGTACTGTGCGTATCACAGGAGGGTCCATCACCCCACTAAAACTTGTATTACTCTGAAAAACAGCATTCAAGCCTTAGTTGATGCCATTATCATGATGCAAAAAATAAACCAAATGAGAGCAGCATCCTCCGACAGATATATGAGGTTAAACTGCTCTCTGATCCTCCGACAGGTATATTAGGTTAAACTGCTCCCTGAACCTCCGATATGTATATGAGGTTAAACTGCTCCCTGATCCTCTGACATATATATGAGGTTAAACTGCTCCCTGAACCTCTAACATGTATATGAGGTTAAACTGCTACATGATCCTCTGACAGGTATATGAGGTTAAACTTCTCCCTGAACCTCCGACATGTATATGAGGTTAAACTGTTCCCTGATCCTCCAACAGGTATATAAGGTTAAACTGCTCCCTGAACCTCCAATAGGTATATGAGGTTAAACTGCTCCGTAATCCTCCGACAGCTATGTGAGGTTAAACTGCTCCCTAAACCTCTGACAGATATATGAGGTTAAACTGCTCCCTGATCCTCCGATTGGTATATGAGGTTAAACTGCTCCTTGAACCTTCGATAGGTATATGAAGTTAAACTGTTCCATGATCCTCCGACAGGTATATGAGTTTAAACTGCTCCCCGAACCTCCAACAGGTATATAAGGTTAAACTGCTCCTTGATCCTCTGGCATGTATATGAGGTTAAACTGCTCCATGAACATTCGTCAGGTATATGAGGTTAAACTGCTCCCTGATCCTTCGATAGGTATATGAGGTTAAATTGCTCCCTGATTCTCCAAAGGTTATACGAGTATAAACTGTGTCCCTAACCTCCAATAGGTATATGAGGTTAAACTGCTTCTCTTATTTCCAATGGAATGCTCCTAGAGAATATTACTCTTAATATTCTTAAGGATAACCCAACAATATGGCCGAAGACAATTGGATTCAGGTTCGCCAAAGAGTTGGGGGGTGGAATACCTCAATGCATTCTAATTGGAAGTTCTTGAAGAATACTACACATGGTATTCTTAAGGATAACCCAAAACCAATTAATTATTCAAGGTGAAAACCGATCATCGGAGTAATTCATTTTTTATCATGATAAAAATGATTAAGAATCTTCCACTGTGGCTATTTAATCATCTTCAAGATGATTAAAACCCTCCCACTATGACTTTCAGAGCACTCTTTCATTGAGATTAGATTCAACGACTGCATATGGTCTATCTTTCCTCATGAAACTCTTAGGTTGTCATTGTGGAGTGCTTAATAATTCATGGTCCTCCACCATAAAATACCTCACTAATCAAATTAATTAACGGTGGGTCCACTAAAATTCTTCACGGTTAAATTCATTCAAACTCCCACTGTGTCTAAGCCTTTAACACTCCCACTGTTGAAATGCGGACACAACGGTCAAAATTTTAATTTGCTAATCCATGGCGATTATCGAACCCCCTTTGTATTAAGATCTTGCCACTTAACACTGAAAACCCCCACTAAGTGATTTGTATAAGTCAACATTCCAATTGTTATTTATACCTCCACTCCCACCGTTTCTTGGTCAAACCTTCCTACAGTTAGGACCAAAGCCAAAATCCCCTCTCGATTCCTTTCATGAATGAGAGGTCAACTTTTAAATCGAGCGATCAAACATTCCTATAGTTAGGATTGCCTCAAACCTCCTACTTGGTCAAACTTTCCTACAGTTAGGGCCAAATCTAGAATTTCCTCTCGATAAATGAGAAATGCACCTTCAGATTAGGTAACCAAACTTTCCGACAGTTAGGGTTATCCAAGTCTTTTTGATTCTTAGAGTGAAGATCCCACTCTTAGTTTCACATTTCTAGATTCTCGAAGTGAAGATTCCACTTTGAGTTTCTTTTGTAGCAAGAGATAGAATATAAAATTCTTTCTCTCCGGCACCAGGTTCGTCTTTGCCCCAAGAGAAGACACCAATAAAATCCATGCATTTCACGTATGAGGGACTTTATTTCAATCCCTAATTAGAGATAAATCTATATCTAATACATGCTGTTGGGTGGTCTGTTCCCGTCAAAGCAACCAAGTCTACGTATTCAACATCGTAGCACCAAAAAGTTATGCCTTTCATACATAGGGAACTTTATCTCAAGCCCTAAATAAAGATAAGTTTGTATCTAACACATGCTACCGGATAGCGCATTCCCGTGAAAATGGCAAAACCAACATATTCGTCATCGTGGCAGGTTGTTATTAATAATGCCGAAATCCATGCCTTACACGTGTGGGGGATATTTTCTTGATCCCTAATAAAAAAATAAGTCTACGCCTAACACGCATTGCTAGTTAATCTTTTACCGTGAAAAGACACCAAAATTCATACCTAGGGGACATTATCTCGATCCCTAATCAGAGATAAGTCTACGCCTAACACGCGTTGCCGGTTAATTTTTTATTGTGAAAAAGACACCAGAATCCCTACCTGGGGGATATTATCTCGATCCCTAATTAGAGATAAGTCCATGCCTAACACGCATTATTGGTTAATCTTTTATCGGGAAAAAGACACCAGAATCTATGTCTGGGGGATATTATCTCGATCCCTAATTAGAGATAAGTCTACGTCTGACACGCGTTGTCAGTTAGTCTATTCCCGTGAAAAATAATAAAGCCTATGAGTTCAATATCATAGCACCAAGTCTAAGAGAATTTATTCTTTTAGCATAACGTTACATGTGGAACAGATTTAGACAATTCACATGCTAGCTCGATTCAAACGGTAGTCGGTAAAGGCTCGTCAAACCCGTTGATGGTAAGGGTTTATCAAAAATTCTATGAGTATTATGCTTATCTATTCTAAATAGAATGGGTAATCATAATAAGTTTCAAAAGTCACTGATGCATCAGCTTCACCAGTTGGTCTTGTGACTTGAACAACTGAGCTAATCTCAACTTTAGCCGAAGCTTCTATAATCATTGGGGTATTGAACATATTTTTGAGGATGATAACTTTAGATGTTCGGCAGCTTTAGAGATAGTAGCTGTATCAGCACCAACAGCTAGTCCTATAATCAAATCTCGCACAAAGAGCTCAACCTATCGAGCATCCAATGCATTCTCAGCTCGCTCTTCGCAAGACTCCTTTGAGTATAAGAGTATAAACTGCTTCTTCCCTTACACTCCGATGAGTATACAAGTCTAAACTGCATCTCCTTGAACCTCCAATAGGTACACGAGGTTAAAATGATTCCCGAAACTCTAAGGAGTATATGAGTATAAACTAATTCTCCATGCTCCAACGCCTTAAGAGCTTAAACTGTGTAGACTCCAATTAACGTATGAGTATAAACTGTGTTCACGTCGGTTAATGCGTGACAAATGAAGGTCAACACCGGTCAACGCATTATAACACAGGCCAACGATGGTCCATGCATGACAAATGAAGGTCAACGCCGATCAACACGTTGCAATGAAAGTCAACCCTAATCAACACGTTGTAATGAAAGTCAACATTAGTTAACACGCTACAAAGAAGGTCAACGATGGTCAACGCGTTGTAAAGAAGGTCAACACGGGTCAACTCGTCCATATTTTTGCTAAATTTTTTAAGGCTTAATTGCACTACAATGAGAGTCGACGTCGGTTAATGCGTTGATAATTTTGTCAAAATAAGGCTTAAAAAAAATTCCAGGTCAAAGGATAATTCGGGGAGTTTAATCATGATTCGGATGCAAACTCCCGACGAAGATGAACCAGTTCAACGTCGATTCAACGGCACGAGCTAATTCAGAAATCCACACACCAGTTTTAGTTTAAAATTTCAACAGCGTTTAGACAATAAATATAACAACGAAAGAATTTTAGCTATTCGACAAAATACTAAATAGGCTGAAAGCTGAAGAAGTTAAAGAATTGAAGACTGGATGTATCATATCTATAGTTTTTCAGTCTCATCTATAAAAGAATAAGGCTGAAATAATTTAGAGGGGGTATCTGTAGGTGTTAAAAATTGCTTATAGGTTCCCACATGCAGCTCAAGATGAAGAGAATGCGATGAACGTTGATGTCCAAATCAAAGAGGATTATCCGATGCCAAAGGGGAAGTAAAGGAAGTATGAAGAACTGGAATTTTGACCATGATACAATTTGAATCCAAAAAATCTCAAAAGACAAAAGTCGTAGGTCTCTTCGCCAGCTTTCCAATGCAACTATAATCACCTTATTCTGAGGTTGGATGAAAGAAATAAAGCTAAAATACCGAAGGAAGTACAAACTATTTCGCACAGGTGCATAACAGTCATGCTGTTTCACACCTGGTGCGAAACAGTCAAGGTGTTTCACATATTACGTAAAACACCCAAGGTGTCTCACACCTGGTTCGAAACACCTAAGCTTTTTCGCACCAGTCAGCTTCCTGTGACGTGCTTTCGATGGTTTTTGAGCTGTTTTGACGGTTCCGGAGCCTCCCCAACTGCCTTGAGACTATCCTTAAATGTGGGAGAGTGGTTATTGGCTGAAGATACACTATTATCCATAAACACAGCATCTGAAGCCCTATAAATAATCCTCATTTGTCATTTGTGAAGGGTAATTGGCAATTGATAATGTGCTGATTGAGGAGGGTGGGAATTTCAGACTTGGAGGTGAAGCCCTGACGTTTTGGAGAGCAAGGAGCATGAATTTCAGATCTAAAGGTGAGTCTTGATAAGTTCTTCAGCATAAAGAGGAAGAGTTCGAGAGATTTGCAGCCTCCATCAGCATCCTTCACCTGTTTCCTTAAGATCAGACTTCGTTTTGATCCTGAGAAGAGTACTTATCTCACCTTTTTAAGATATTTACTTTATTCTTGTTTTCTTTGTAAAGCAAGATCTACCGGATCTAATACTTGGTGGTCCACGGATCAAAGAGTCCCCGGCACATGCAAAGATCTCACACAAGCAGCGATTGATAAATGATCATGCGTGTGTTTCTAGGAGACCTCCCTATTTGTTTTTATTGTGTAAGAAAGTCTTATAAAAAGACTAACTTTCTTTTTTGAATTTGTAAGATGATAAACGTGTAATAGATTCAACAATAAAAAAGATTTCCGACGCAAACAACTACCACTTCAAATATTGGTGAACTCTCTTCGTTCTTTCTAAAATATCAATTTACTTGCTTTCCTTCTTAACTATGTTTGTGTTTTGTATGTGGTCATTTAGTGAGCCTACAGTCAAATATCAACTAAAAGACCCATTTGGTCCCTGTACTAGGGTCTCATACTCAGATTGACCCATATACTTTTTTTCCTTAACTTACTCCATGTATCCCTTCTTAAATGTAAAGTTAATTCTTTTTTAACTTTCCATTAGAAATTTTGTTTAAAAAGTATTAAAGGGACACTATGACCCTAACTTTAAAATTTAGATATTCTTATTCTTATTTTTGGCCCCTAACCCGTATACCCTAGAAAAAGAACGTATTACATTGAATTTTTTATTCAAGTGGGTTATCAAAAGTAATCCTTACTACTCAGTAGCTACAAAGGATGTCATTGAAGCTGTATGGAATATATAGTATACAAAATCTTATCTTTTTCACAAGGTGCCATAAACCTTGCCTTGGTTAATACTTCTACTGATTTGAAAAGAATGGCCATGTTCTATTTTCTCCAACAAAGTAAAGTGAAAGGTATTTTTTGTTGGGTCCTTTTGTTTTAATGATGATTTACAAACAATTTACAACTAATGTTGTTTGTCTAGTATTTGTGTTTTATATTTATTCTAGGCAAACAATATATTGGAGGATGGATGGAATCGAGCATCCATGATCATATCCAATAGAGGTTGCTAGAATAGTAAAAGTGAAGCCATGCAATTCAAGTTGAAGATCCAAGTTCAAGTTTCATCCGCAAGTTTATCAAGAAGAGCATATTGAAGATCAAGATCATCGCTTGGTATATTAGTTTAGGTTTTATATTATGTGTGTTAAATACTTCA
>BQKN01020270.1:3421-15571 GCA_022839385.1 Asparagus kiusianus | reverse complement strand
TTAAAACTAGAAACCATTTTCCTGTTCAGCTGAAACCAACTCGCGGTAAGAGTCTAAGGAGAATTCCACTCCCAAAAGCTAGGAGTATACAATTGACACAATTTAATCTCCATGACGTCAGTAGGAAATGAATAGTTCTGTAATAGTCTAGTCCTGATCAAACATTGCAATTAGTTGAGTTTACTTCCTTTGAATTTGCACTAGACAAGTCCCAGACGACCACTGCAATGTTGGCGGCTCTCTACCATTTGTAAGAAACCTAGTCTCTTGTAGACGCACAATTGACTCAACATTTATGCTGCGTTTGGATGGTGGGGTAAAGAAGGGGAAGGAAAGAGAATTTTAAGTTTAACTTCGTTTTGGAGTTTTATTGACCGGGTAAAGAGGGGAAAGGAATGAGAAGTTTTCTATGATTTCTTTCACCCTCAAATTGGGTGGTAACTGAGGGAAAAGAAAGGAAAATAAAAGTTCTTAATGAAAGAGACATTTTGATCCTTTATCATAATGAATCAATAGCTAAAATTCATTTACATTTACTTTCCTTTCCTTCTTGTAATTAGAACTCCCAAACAATATAACTTAACTTCGCCTCGATTCCCCTTACGAAACTCCCAAACAAATATTATATTTTTCTGCTCTTCTCTACCTTTTCCTTCCCTATCTTACCTCACCTTTCCTTTCCCTAGTAAACTCCCAAGCATAGCATTAGTCAAAGTTACATCAATCTAGTCATATGTTTTCATCATTCTTGTCTCAAAACCAGATAAAATAAGATATTCAATCGAAAACCCTAACACACAACAGTCTTAATGACTGATAACAAATTTTTGATTTTTTTTTTGGGTAATACCTTGTTTGGGACGTTGTAATCGATGATGAAAGAGCCAGGCTTGTCAAGGGACAGGATTAAGCCGTTGACCGAGGGGCCATTGACGAAGGTGGCGTCGGTCATCGACGCTTTGAGATTCACGTCTCCTGACTTGACGGCAAGAGTCGCCACCGCCGACGAGCTCTTCTCCGCTTCGTATCTTCCCTTTATCGTCGCCTTCATTTTTTTTCTTTTTTGGATTTTCCTTTTTCTTTTTTCTTTTTACTTTTTTCCCCTCTCTCTTCTCGATTAAAGAAAGAAGAGAGAGGAGAGAAGAATAAGACGAGGGAAGGAGACTTCGGATGTTCCGCCGGGGAGTTTTATCCCTTGCGTCGGAAAAAGGCAGGAGACGAAAAAAGACAAATCAGTTCGTAATTTTTTATCACTTTATGGGTTTTTACTAGGCTAAATAGCGCTTGGATACCTCAGTGTCAGTGATTTTCCACTTACAGACCCTAAGGCGCTGTTTGGATTGGTTTTTTGGGTGGGTAAAATAGGAGAAAGTTGTCAAAAATTTCAGCTTTTTGGCAGCTTTCCCCCAAAATCGCCTCTAAAAAAGTAGATTTTGGGGGAAAGCTGTCAAAAAACTGACATTTTTGTCAGCTTTCCCCTCTTTTACCCATCCAAAAAAATCAATTCAAACAGCCCCTAAGTATTTTTGTGGCATTTAAATGCCCAGTTGCCTCCAAGGGCCTGTTTGGTTATTTCCTAAAAAACCAAGAAATAAAAATGAAAACAAAGAAAACTTAATTGCAATTCAGAAAGGATTAGCGGCGCAACTTGTTGCCCGTTTGTCATCATCACATGTGTAATATTTTTATACCTAATGGATTTTCCTTTTTCTTAAAAAGAAAACTTAAAAAGTACAATTTCATCCATTTTCATCCATAAAACCCACCCACAACATCTAATAAAATATTATTTTTATCCAACAACTCATCCACCACATCTAATAAAATATTATTTTCATCCAACAACTCATCCACCACATCCGCCACATCTAATAAAATACTATTTTCATCCAACAACTCATCCACCACATCCGCCATATCTAATAAAATACTATTTTCATCCAACAACTCATCCATCACATCTAATAAAATATTATTTTCATCCATAACATCACTCAACTCATCTCATTTCATCATTTCAAATCACTCACATTATCCAATAAGATGGTGACATCTCATCTCATCTCATTAACATTTTATTTCCACTCATTTCCTCCCAAAAAGCTAGGAAAATAATTTTCTTAAGTGTGGGTCACATCATCCAATAATATAATGACAACTCATCTCATCTCATCTATTTTCTTATTTTTAAGTATGAACCAAACAAAAGAAAACAACCTATTACAAGAAATAGGTTTCTTATACTTCATTTCCTTTTTTTAGCCAACCAAACAACATCAAAACAAGTTTTCTTAAAAATCATGTTAGACCCTAGAGGGGGGGTGATTAGGGTCTTATGCTAATCTAATCCGATTTTATGCCAATTAAAATTAATAACAAATTATTCTTGTAAGAGAGATATACAATATGTTACAAGCAAGAATAAGCAATATGAACAAAGAGCAATATCCTAGTAATGAGATATACTATGAGATATATGCAAGGATATATAATTAACACAAGGGTAAACAATCTAAACTAGATAGTGGGCAATATAAACAACAAGCAATATACAAAGGCGATATAAGATATAAAAATAAGTACGCCAATGCAATCACAAACAAACGATATGATTACGGAGTTCGGTCCCTACGACCTACGTCTCCGCTCCTCACCTCGAGAAGATCTCCACTATCACAACCGGGTTTTCTACGTTTACCCGAACAACATTTACACCTCACAATACGGTTTTCTGGTTTACCGAAAACTTTACAACTAACACACTCTTGTAATCCCACTCTACACCCTCTCAAGTGTTGAACTAGACGTGTCTCCCTCAAGTGCTCGAATACAACCTCTCCCTAGGTTCGTCAACCGATGCCACTCCTCTTGGGACGATCCCCGACTCTCGCCACACACTTCTCTCGGTGTATAAGTGTATTACAAAGTGTATCCTCACAATTAGGCTCAATACAATAAATGTTTGTTCTCTACTATGGATGAGAACATAATGAAAGCTCACACTCAATTGTTACAACTTTCACCAACCCAAATATACTATGTATGAAAATACGATAAGCTCATGTGGGTGTGTGTAACAATGAGAGTAAATAAAATCAAATCTAAACCCAATATAAAAACTAGCTTTAAAGAAAGATAATCAAAAAACTATACAAATGTAAAGCTAGATAAGAGTTTAGAAATCTTCTCAATAGATCAAGAGGTGGAGGGAGAATAGTTGGAAGCTCAAACTTTAATAGATGATCTCCTCAAGCTCTTGTGGAATTGATTCACAAAACCGAAACACTCAAATGCTTAAAAGCTTATAAACACACTTTAAACAAACTTAAACATTTGTTAAACTATTGTTTAAAAACTTCTTGGATTGATTTGAGAACTGAGATCAATGGGGTATTTATAGCCTCCCAAAACCTCAGCCAAAACCCCCAAACAAAAGACCAAGAACCCTAACGAATCAGAAATCTGATTCTGTACGAAATATGACCGTTGGGCGATCGGCGGTCGACCGTTGGGCGATCGGCGGTCGACCGTTGGGCGATCGGCGGTCGACCGTGGGAAAATCATGGTCGACCGCGAAGGTCATTGAAACTGAGAAAACAATCAAAATAGGCTACGGTTGATCGCGACGGTCGACCGTGAGAACTTACAGACTGACGGTCGACCGCCACAGTCGACCGTGAAAGTTTCTGCAGCCCACTCAGCAAAAGACACAGGCACGGTCGACCGTAGCGGTCGACCGCAAACTAATATATAAAAAATTCAGGTTTGAAAGCAGTTTGCTGATTTTAAAACACTGTTTAAAAATATCAAATAAATTCCAAAAATTGTGAAACTTTGGAAAATGATTGTAGACATGATAATACACATGCTACAAAAACTAATTTTCTAAAAGGACTTCCCAAATGAAAAATATCATCATTTTGCAAAATAGTCCAAAACATGAAAATGTAAACATATGAATTTTGACATTTTGGCTAAACCATGTTTTGAAACTTTACAAAATAATTTTATAGACTTGAAGAAAGATGTAAACTATTGTTATGAAGTCTATAAATAAGGAATGTAGTATTTTATCAAAATACACATATAATGCACTAAAACATGATTTCATTGAACTAAATAAAATTGATATTGATGAAATCATATATATGCATATAAGTATGAAACTAAAATATGTTTTCTAATTATATTTAATTGTTTCATAGTAAAACTTGAAAACTATCAAACCAAAACATATATGTATATATATAACTATATATATACAAAACCAAAACGTGTATATGTGTATATGATTGAGCTTAAAGTACTCACACACATAATATAAACTCCTAAACTAAATATTACCCAAGCTTGATCTTGATCTTCACTGTAGCTCAACTTGGTAAACTAGGATGAAGCTTGTAATTAGATCTTTAACTTGATAGCAAGGCTTCACTCCACTATTTCGCCAACCTCCATTGGATATGATCGTTGAAGCTCTTTTCCATCCATCCTCCAACTTATTGTTTGCCTAGAATAAATACGAAAACATAAACACTAGACAAATAACATTAGAAGTAATTTTTTTGTTAAGCACCATCAAAACAAGAAGGCCAACAAATCACTCACATCATCCTATAATAAGGTGACAACTCATCTCATCTCATCTCTATTTCTTTGATTTCCTTCTTTTTTTTAGCAAACCAAACACTCCCAAAATAATTCTTCTTAGAAATCCCACTTTTTTTAGACAAACAAACAGACCCTAAAAGCATCACTTTGCTAGCTTCTATTAATTAAATGTTGCACGTCACAAAGAAATTAATCAATTTTCATCATGCGTAAATCATATGAAAAATTTTAGGGTTGTATTCCAATGTTTAACCATAATAATCCAACATTTATGTAATAGAAGGTAGTAATAAGCAACATTTTAAAACAATTGGGTATTTGAATGCCTAAAGGTACTTAGGGTCTACAAGTCATGTAAACTCAATTATCCATTTTAGCATTATTAGATCATATGTTTTTCCCCATTATATTGTATATCAGACTTTCAAATCTGGACATTTTCTAATCTAAATCCTCAAATATACTAATTATTAGCAACCTTTTGAAATAGTGTTTTTGACATATTAGATGCTCATTCTTCTTGATCTCGAGCCAGTTGGAGCAAGTCAGGATGGAGATGTCCCCGGACACCCACATGAACTTCTCCTTCCAATCTTTATAGGACTCAGGAGCGTTGCCAACAATCTTATTTCCCCCTAAGACTTAGAGGTAATAGTGGCCCTTGTGCTGATTCACCTTCACACAGACGAGGTGGCCAAGAATTCTCAAGGTCAGACCGACTCCCAACTAGTGGCAGATAACCACTAACCCAACCAAAGTGGTGATAGAGTTTGACTTCATCTTTGACAGTGATATGTTCAAGGTCTCGAAGAACGACGGAGAAAAGGATGCAGTGGTAGGCACATCCAATACTCTAGGTGTTTATGATACACTGGAGTGATGCTATCAACGTGATCATACACCTCCCATGTACACGCCAACATTGTTAGGAAAAACGCCCTAGGGATGTTTTACTTGCCGTACAGACTCTCCAACAATGATGATGGCACTTTAGAATGGAATTTCCTGGCTAATTGACCCGGACCTCATTCCAAACCATGGAAGATGAATACGCCATCGAATCTAAAAATTCAATGGAGAAAATGTTGAAGAGAATCTGAGTTCTTTCACAGTTGAAGAGTTCAAGAGATTTTGTTAACAGCAAAAATCTCTCACATCAGAACAGTCGTACTTATAGGCAGAAGGGCCAACGGGTGGCAAGATCACAACGATCAAATCATCTCCCAGCCAATGGTCGAGATTATTCTTAGAATACGAGGTGACCGCTCCAGGATTGAAGAACCCCTCATCTTAATTCGCCTGAAATCCCCACACGGGATTCGAGGCAACGACAACTCAATATCTTCTATGACATCAGCAATGTCACATATGAAGAGACTCTTCAGCAACCCCTTATAAATGCACCTTGGGACCATGTCAGCTATAGTCCTATTTCACTCGGACTCGGCTACCTTGACTTTGAGCGAAAGGGACCAGTCTTATGTTAATAATTAGCCAAGTACAAATCCTCCCCTTGGAATCAACACACGCCACATATCATTATCAGATTTGCTCACCCCTAGCAAAGGGCAACTCGGATGGCATTAGCATTCGACCAATTCTAAGCTAGAGCGAGTCGAGACAAGCTCTCACTTGACCTCATCATTTGAGTCGACCATCCTCATTCACTCAGAGTCAGGTCGACAACTTGTGAGGCCGTAAAAAAAGATGATACTTGTCATCCCGCTCGTAGAGCTGGATCGAGAGGCAGTTCGAGGACTGTCAATAGATGTTCATCATCATCATTGCTAGGGCCACGCGTCTTCATGACTCATCACCCTTCATACCTCTTCAAACACCATCATATTAGAATAGTAGTGACTTATTACATATGCAGTTGACACCTGTAAAGCTATCTGCCGATTCAGTTGTCTGTCTGAACTCGGACAAAGTTTCATTTCTACCCCCTCTCAGTTGGGTATATATATGGGCTCATCGCCCACTGATCAAGAGGAAGAAGAAGGAGGGGCCTTCAGGCCCCCTCCGGGCCACAGGTATGTCCTTTCTGGCTAACTAATTTCATCATCTGCACATTTCAGAACTTATTCAGTTCATTAGTTTCACATTCAAGCTTTATATTGACTTAACCGTCGGAGGAATCACCAGAGAAGCCAACTCTGGTCCTCTAATGTTTTCATTTTGCAGCTCTCTTATATTTAAATAGGGGATTAGTCGCTTAAGGGGATGAGGGGACCCACATCATCTGTTTCGACCCCAAGCCTCGTCACTAACTTAGAATTATTTACTAATCTTGCTGCTGAGTCTCAGGACATCAACAATATTCATTATACTTGAAAGATTAAATATCTTGATCACCAAAATTAAGCTCAAATCCATCAATTTCAATATATATTTAACAATATATGTGTCTTGATGGATATTAATATAGTTGTTTCTTAGGATACAAATTTTTTGTGCACCCCAACTACTAGGCCACACACTTTATGTTCTATATTTCTACATTTTTGTATACATTAATTATTAGTGTAGTTGTTATCTTAATAAGGTTGAACTATTGGAATTAATTAATGTATTTTCGAATGTTATTTAGAAATATCAAGATTTTGTGCCTAGCATAAAATTAATAACAATTTAGCATAGGGACGAGAAGTGCGTGCTCGATATGATAAGGGATTATACCGGCTCTCGCCAGATCGAGAATCTCTTCAACAACTTAGTCCTGGGGTTGTTGGCATCTCCTCAGTTCCCCCAACTATGGATGATGAAGCTCGTTCGGCCATGCTGACGCTAGGCACGAATGAGACAGAGGTGGTGCCGACGGCCCAGCCTACTCAGACTCGGGAGGGCCCTCAATGAGGCCGAAGAAGCGCATCCGCCTTGATCTGGCCCTTGAGAAGGTTGAGGGGGTCTAGGCCCATGAGGTAGGGTCAAGTGCTGCTATTGCCTAAACCAAGAGGGCCAAAAAGAAGAAGAGGCTAAAGAAAGTGGGCAGCTAAGGCCCCAAAAAGACAAATGAAGCTATTGTAAAGGTAGGTACATCTTCTACTACTTCGAGGGATGCTATGAGCCAATTACCAGTGGAGATTTTGCCTCCTCATGCAATAGGGGAGGCTGCTTCTGCTGTGCCAACCCCAAAAGTCAAAGTCATCATTGTTGACGATAGGCCCCCACCAGAGAAGAGGGGGCCTAAGGCCAAAGAGGCTGAGGCCCCAGCAGAGGGTGAGGTGGCCCCTCATATTCCTGCTGAGTCAGCCATCAGCAAGTGAAAGAGCCAGTCGCTAAGGGGGTACCTCTTACTCAAGGGTTCAGATGGTTGTATCTCTATCACATCGATGAGCTCGAGGTGGAGAAGTGGGATAGGCTAAGAATGCTGTTGATGGGGTCTTCCAGAGTCGGTCCCTGCTATAATAAGGAGCCCTCCCTGGAGTTCAGGTATGAACCCAGGTGACATGTTGACAAGAGGGCGTCAGTTCTAGAGTCGTGACTCGCCCAAACCTGAGCAGTCGAATAATTCTTCCTCCCTCGCAATGACGATATCCTTGGGAAGATGCTGGATGTCAGCCTCCACCAGTGCCTGAAGAGATATATGATCTACTATGCTCTGGTGGAGTAAGAGATGTTCGGCGGCTATGAGCAAGTCTGAACCTCCTATCTTAGACTCCCAGAAGGCTAACCTCAAGAAGGCTCTCCTGGTGCTAGTTACCAAGGAGGATGAACTACTATTTGGAAGAGAGGCAAGGATAAATAGCACTGGGAGGTGGAGATGTGGAAGAAGATGATTGATGGCCTGAAGACTTTGAATAGCAAAAAGTCGACGAGATCGACCAGCTCAAGGAGGACCTCGGCCATCTCGAACACGAGCTCCATGAACGTAATGATAGGATAAAATATCTACCTGATGAGGTCGAAGCCGAGAAGCAAGAGAGGAATGATGCATATGAGCTCGCTTGATTAGATTGACCGGCCACCCAGAGCCTGCGAATCTAGCTGAAGGAGGAGCAGATAGCTCACAAAAGCTCAAACAGGAGAGCACTTGTGCTACACTAGAGGCCAAGCGGTAGCGTGAGTCACCCCTTGCTGAGATCCAGGCCTTATAAGGCCACCTCACTCATTGTAGGCTGTCTAAAAATCACAACAGATATCTTATCCCCATCAAACACTAATGACGGAAGTTACAATTTGACGACTTCCAGAAGGCTACAATTTGAAGACTTTCACGTAGAAGGTTACAATCTGACGACCATTACAACAACTAATGAAAGCTCTAATTCAACAGCCTTCACAATCAATATCGGGAGTTACAATCTGATGACTCTCATATTTTCAAGTAGCCAAGACGAAGGTTACAAGGTGACGATCTTTGCAACGCTCTAGCAAAAGAGACTATAAATTGACGGTCTCTTCATATTAAAACACAGATATATCTCAAACCGTAAGGAATTTGGAAAAATAAACGGAGCAAACCGAACCCTATGGGGTAGGTTTGGTCAGCTCCGTCTCGTCGAGATAGCCGATTTTTATATATAATTCGTCCAATTCCGACTTACGGTTTGAAAGTTATGACCTGTTCTTCGCAGCAAGTTATGTTCTAAAGTCCGTCTGCAAGAATGGACTTCGTTAGAACATTAGACTTAGCCTGAAGCTCGCCAAGCCTGCCTAAGGTTTGCCTTTGCATTACAGAGTCAAAACGCAAGGGTTAGACTTGCGTTGCAACATCAAAATACACGGGTCGAACCAGCGTTGTAACATCAAAACGCACGGGTCGGACCTGCGTTATAAACTCAAAACGCAGAGGTCGTCCTTGTGATATAACATCAAAACGCAGAGTTCATGCAGAGCTCAACTCTGCGTCCCAGGTCCAAAATGTAGAGTTCATCTCTGCGCGGTCCAACTGTGCGTTTTCAGCCTAAAACAGGTTCAACTGTGCGTTTTCAGCCTAAAACAGGCTCAACGGTGCGTTTTCAGCCTAAAACAGGCTCAACTGTGCGTTTTCAACCTGAAACAGGCCAACCGTGCGTTTTCAGCCTGAAACAGGCCAACTGTGAGTTTTCAGCCTGAAACAGGCCCAACTGTGCATTTTCAGCCTGAAACAGGCCAACTGTGCGTTTTCAGCCTGAAACAGGCCCAAATGTGCGTTTTCAGCCTAAAACAGGCTTAACTGTGCGTTTTCAGCCCAAAACGCAGAGTTCACCTCTGCGCAGTGCGACCTGTGCGTTTTCAGCCTAAAACAGGCCCAACTGTGCGTTTTCAGCCCAAAACGCAGAGTTCACCTCTGCGCAACGCGACCTGTGCGTTTTCAGCCTAAAACAGGCCCAATTGTGCGTTTTCAGCCCAAAACACAGAGTTCACCTCTGCGCAGTGCGACCTATGCGTTTTCAAGCCCAACTCTGCGTTTTAGGTCCAAAAAAGCACAGTTCGGGCCCAGAACGCTGTTTTCAGCGTTTGACTCATTCAAGCACGATTTGAACGGTTCCAGAACCGTTTTCTCCCCAAGATTTGAGGGGATCACTACCCTATCATGGAGAGATTTATGGGGGGCAGTTATACCCCATTAAACCCTCATTAAGGAGAGATTTAGGGGGGCGGTTATACCCCTAAATCCCCTATAAATAGTGAAAAACTCAACTGAGTTCGGATTCTCTTTTTTTTGGGCTGGCTTTTAGGGATCTGGGCTAGAGCTTTTTGGCTAGAGATTTGGCTCTCGGATTCAACCTTCTTTTTGGTCTTTCGGCTTGGCAGCAAAAAAAAAAGTTCTTGGAGCTTTGGAGATCAGCCACGTGAGCTCCTTCATCCTTGGCTTATTAACCGAACTTTCGGTTTAAATCAACTCTTTCATAGAGTTTCAAACTCGTTTAGAGTTATCAACTCATTCAGAGTTCTTTAAAACTTGCCACGCAAGTTCTCCACAGCGTCAGATCGTGAGGAGAAGATATTGTTCTAGTGAATCAAGACGTTCGGATCGTCAACGGAGAGCAAACTCGACGTGAGCAATCGAGGGAGGCACTCCATCGCCACCGTGAAGAACCCATAATTAAACAAAGGGGAGAATCAAATTCATTCTCCTCTCTTTTGTAATCAGGAAATCCAAATTGTAATCGATTTTGAGAGAATACAAATCAATTTTTCTTTCACTATCTTTTTACTGCAAATTTTCCACAAACACTCATCTAGAGTTTGAGGCCCATTGGTTTGAGGTTGTTGAAGGCTATCGCCATTGCACTCTCGAAAGGGTAGAGGTGGCACTGACTTGCAAAGCTGGCAATGACTCTCTCGAGGTGCAGCTCCTGACCAAACTTCGAAGTGATCCTGACTGATTCCACTATCCTTCAAAAATGGCCAACTGCCTTGGTGCGCTTCATAGGGAAGCAAAGAGAGGGCTCATGCTCAATGGTGGTAAGCGATGAAGAGTATGGTGAAGAGTTGGTTGAGGAGGCAGGTAAGGGCTCGTCTCACGACAGCTGGGTAAGTAAGCTAGGAGAGAAGAAAGGCGAGGAGGTCAATTCTAAAGTTCAGTCAACTCCTCGGCCAATTTCTGCTGCCATTGATCTACATTTGGCTCATGTTCCTAGATCTAGTATTGATCTTCTCGTATCTCTACCGAGTCTGACCCCTTAGGTGCTTATGCATCTTCTCCTTTTTTTCGTAGCACTTTTGCACTATAAATAATTTCATATATTTATCAATAAAAAATAGTTTTGTCAATTTGAAATGAGTACCTTTGAGATTATGTTCTTGTGTTTCAGAGTTTGTAATCTGTCTTTAGTACATATTTGCTTTTGGGTCAAGGTAACTCGGCTTTGTGCTTTAAGTTGGGATGGCTCGACCTCGTGCCTTGGGTTTACTTGTGTAATGACCGTGAACTTTCGATACTAGTTAAAATAATTTTTTAGTATTTTAAAATATTCAATTATTATTTTTTAAAAGAGTATTTATATTTTCTCGATTTTCTAGAATTTTCTACGACTTAAAAGTCTAATTTTATATTTATTTAAAGGATTTTGATATTTATAAATTAACTTAGTGCAGTAAAACTTTCTGGAATTAATCTATTGTGTTATCAATACTATTACATATCATTTTGAATAATACGTTGTATTATTTTTACTATACGTATTATTTCGTATAATACGTTGTATTATTATTACGTATTATTTTGTACAATTTGTTGTATTATTACTATTATTGCATATTATCTGTTGTATTATTATAACTGGTAGGTTTTATTGTATAAATAATTTTCCCATAATTATTTGATTTTAAATATAAGTAATTGTAATTTTTATTAATTATTCTCGTTTAATTATATAATTAGTTGTATTATTTCTACTATTGTGTATTATCTGTTGTATTAGTATAACTAGTACGTTTTATTTTATAGATAATTTTTCCATAATTATTTGATTTAAAATGTAAGTAGTTATATTTTTATTAATTTTTTTTGTTAAAGCCCTAACCCTAACCCTTTCCTATATATATATGTTTATTTCTCTCTCTCTCTCTCTCTCTCTCTCTCTCTCTCTCTCTCTCTCTCTCTCTCTC
>BQKN01020264.1:4583-23171 GCA_022839385.1 Asparagus kiusianus | reverse complement strand
ACAGATCTGATTGACCGGTGGTCCACGGATATCAACATCCCCGTCACTGGCTAAAGACCCACGCAAGCGAGACCGCACCAAAACGGGATCTCGTGTTTATTTTCGTTAAAGTTGTAATCTTTGTTTTATTGCACAAGTAGATCTTATAAAAAGATCGACTTTTTATTCTGTTGTAACGTCTGAAGTTGTAACAGATCTGAAAGCAATGAAAACAGCAACTTTTCCCGAAAACAAGTATATTTGTATCTTGATAGCATATGACTCTTATTTGTAGATAAGGACCCTACACACATTGATTAGGCAGACTCTGGAGAAAAAGAGGAAGAACAAATCAATTTTATGATACCGATGCTTACTTCACCGAGCCTAAAGAGTCTATACTAGAAGGTGTTATAGGTGGATCTTCCCACATCTAAGGTATGCTTTTTTTCAAAGGAATGATATGTTTATTCCAACTTGATAACTAACATCTTACTTTCCTCATAATGTAGACACTGAGGATGGGCTTGATGTTGGCACCGCGACCATTGCGCATCCTTCCATAGCCTAACATTTGGTCCTAGGTGCTTTGTTCTTGTTGCGGAGTCATCCAAATCTAAAGAAGATGTGCCAATTTCTCCTCTTTCTCGAGGAGACGTAATTGGTATGCCTTCAATGTTCAAACCTCAGATTGAAAGTGAACCTATAATGTTGACATGAAGGCTGATCGGATCATGGATGTTGATATCA
Organism: Asparagus kiusianus; assembly: GCA_022839385.1. NCBI lineage: Eukaryota > Viridiplantae > Streptophyta > Magnoliopsida > Asparagales > Asparagaceae > Asparagus > Asparagus kiusianus. Next base: position 22,442 of record BQKN01020264.1, on the reverse strand, counting down.
AGCCTATGGCTGCACATATCAGGTTTGTGGTTTCACCCACTACGACAGTGTTGGTCACATGGTGCTCTGAGCCTATAGTCGAAAACCCATAATGGTAGCATTGGTCACACAGTGCTCTGAGCCTGTGGTTACATCAAATCCTATTTCCTTCGCTTCCATAGATATTTCGAGTGTTTTGGCTTCACTCACTTCATATTATATGCTACGTGAAAACAGCTGAGAGTGGTGTCAACTAATTTTCCTTGATAACTAAGTCTCTAATTGTATCGACTGAATCAGGACCATCAAGGCTAGAAAGAGGTTATTCTTCTCTAAATTCTAAAGATTTAGCGGAATCAAAGATTTAGATTTTGCTTGAGAATTTGATGAAACTATTCTACCAAAGTTTTAAAAGTGCTCTAACTACTAGGAAAGGCTTATCCTCCCGCACTAAGCTACTATTATGGAGTCAGCTTGACCTTCTTGCGTCAATTACCAGAGCCGAGCATGTTGACCCTTACGATGAGATTATTGACTAAGTTGAACTCTATTTTCTAGAGTTGCAAAGTTTTCATAAGGCAGACATCACCGTTCTTGCAGTGCTTGAGTTCCATTACCTCACCATAGAATGTTGTAAGCTCTAAGAGGCTGCTTGCAGAGAGGTGAAGGAAGTTAATTTACAACTTCAAGAACTAACCACCCGCCTTACTAAGATTGATAGTGAAAATACAGAGATCACCAGTGCTATCTTTGAGAGGAAAGCCACCAATACTGGGGCTAAGGCTATTATCGCTGAAGCGCAAGCTAAGTTAGAAGCGGCCCAAAAGCAAAAAGAAGAGCTTGAGCCTAGATTTGCTAAATTGGCTGTTAAGTGTACCCATAGGGCGAAACGCTTTAAGATGGAATGAGCTCAGCTGCAAGCCATGGAAGCTCGGGCAACTCTAGTTGATCTGGAGGCTTTAAAAGAGCGCACCTTGAAAGGCACCATCGATGTGCACGAGACAAGAATGGCTTAGTGTATCGAACATATTAGGTCCTCGTGTCACCTATGATCTTAGCTTATCTACACGTCACGTCATTCACTTTTGTAATGATTCAATTCTCTTTTGGAAATAAAAAAACTTTTTTTCTTTTGCATTTGAATAATAGAGGTGTAATATTAACATATCGTATGAAATTTAGAATCTGGAGGGAAAATGGCTGAGTTATGGAATCTAACTCACCTTAATGAGGAGAGGAGTTGACAAAAATGTAATGTTAACTGGTTAATGAAATTACATTGATTGAGGTGTGGTGTTAACATATCAGGTTTGAAGAACTAGTACAGTTCGGAGGTGTACTGTTAACATGAAAGTATTGGGAGAATTGATAGAGGTGTGATGTTAACGTATCTAATAAAACAACCGACATAGGTGTAATGTTAACCAACCAGGTTCTAGGGAGTCATCGTGACAACTACTATTTACAAGGTAATGTTCACCTAACAGTAGAAAAATCAATGAAAGTGTAATGTCAACTAATTGATTTTAGACAAGGGACTGATAGAGGTGTAATGTTAACCAATTAGGTCTTTAGGAAATGTGTACCGTTCAGATATGTAATATTAACAAGATGACAGCTAGAGATTCCTAAGGTTACAGAGGTGTAGTATTAACTTGATAACTCACATGGGGATTTTGTTAGAATTGAATTGTTGATAATTTGGTTGAGATGCTATTCTCATTGTCAGAGATGAAAACTTAAGCATGGCTGAGATCTCCATTAGGAGATGAAAAAGGCTCATTTTAAGGGTAATATTTCTTGAGAAATTTTCTGTTGATTGCCAACATAAGTATGTTGCTATTTGGATCAATTAGGTGATATGTTTCATTTGAGTAGACTGTCTCTACTACAAATAAGCGTTCCCATTTAGGTTAAAATTTACCTTGGTCTTATATGTCACGATCATGGGTTGACAAATAGCTAAGACCAAATCTTCATTCTTCAAAGGATCATTCTTTGACTCTTCTGTTGAAGGCCCTTAAGATTCGAGATTGATACATCTCGATCAGTTGTTGAGCTCTAGGTCTCAACTCATCCAACACCTCTAACTCTTAGAGACACCTTTGATGGTGCTCTTCTATTGTCATATTTTCTGCAGTGGCAGTCTTCAATGATGGAATTTGGATTTTTAATGGTGCTACGACTTAACTTCCACATACCAAGGAAAAAGGTTTAGCACCTATGGGAGTACAGACAATTGTGTGATAGGCCGGAAGGCATTTTCTAAGTTTCTTATCACACTTATGCTTATTGGAAGAAATAAAGTTCTTTAGAAGCTTAATAATGATCTTGTTAAAGGCCTCAGCAAGACCATTAGTAGCCATGTCGTATGATGTAAAAGTCACATCTTGGACTCAAAACTTTTCACAAAATTTGAAGAATGGTCAATTGATGAATTGTAGACCATTATCATGGACTACCCTTCGAGTGACTCTGAATTGATAGATGACGGGGTATTTTAAGAACTTGACAACGTTAGAAGTCTTGGCTTCTTTGAGAGAGATGACTTTGGCCACTTAGAGAAGTAATCGGTGATGACCAAAATCAATCGATGGCCTTTAGTAGATGGCAGGTTAATTGACCTGATGACATATATTCCCCACATTTCAAATAACCATGAGGCTATTGTCGAATGTAATTCCTCAATGGTTGATATAAGAAGTTTGCATGGTATTAGCATGCACAACATCACTTGGTGTAGGCCACTGCATTTATCATCATCATTAGCCAATAATAGCTTAGAATATAAGGTCAGTCCTCAAGTCTAGGGTCGGGTTGATGAGCTCCACATGTGCCCTCATGGGTTTCTTTGAGCACATTTTAGGCTTCATTCGATAACAATCATCTAAGCAATATACTGTCAAATGATCTATGTGGAAGAATCATAGAAGAAACAAGAGGCAGATTACTTGTTTCTGATAATATGGTAATTTGTCATGCAAGGCATAGTCAACGATCATATAACGTCAATCGTTGGGCTCAAAACTCCCAAGTGTAGTGCACACCTCATTTGCTTTCAATATATGTTTAGGACAACATAATTGGTGACTAGCTACCATAATCCACTTAGTAGACTTAAAGATCAACGCTAAAGTAGCAGCAAGTGACTCCAAGGCATCGACGTACGTATTTTCAAGGCGGGTTATGCAGTTGATAATCATATTTTATTACAATTTTATATCCTCATTATCTATTTTACATGAATAAATATACCACTAATAATTATTTTTATCTTTAATTACAGGTTAATCAAGAATAAAACCCAAGATCTCTTCTCTCAACAAAAACCCATGAATTAAATAAAGAACACAAGCAAGAGCCAAAAAGCCCAAGCCCAGAATCAAGCCGAGTAGCTTGTAGAAGCCGGAGAAAAAAAATGTATTCAATATGGTTGGCCGCAAAGAAACGACGATATCTCCTAATCCAGAAGGCGGAATTTAACATATAATATATGAAAATCACCTATCTCGACGAGACGAAGCTAATCGTAAAGTCAAAGTTTTTATTGGAGCATCGATGCTAGCATCGATGCGGTCATCGATGCGGGCATCGATGCCTGCATCGATGTCAGACATTCTGTTATGCATCAAAAGCTGAAAATGGATTGTTTTGGGTAAGATTTTGATCAAAGGGCTCACATTCACTAATGTTTACTATAAATAGGGGCAGAGAGTGAGGGGTTAAGGGTGTAAAAATTTTTATAACTCTATCTAGAGAGGAGGGACATTTTTAATTAAGAAGGCCTTCCAAATTTGTAACTTTTATTATAATTAATAAAATAATTTTTTCATCACTTTAAATATTTCTTCTTTTTGTTGGATGATGAAGATGGAGATGAAGAAATATTTAGAGGTTTGCTTTTCTTTTATTTTTCTCTTTTATTTCTTATTTCTTTTTAGTAATTTCTTATTGCTTATTAGTTTAGATTTACATTTATGTCTTGTAGAGTAGATTTACTTTCTTGTCTTTTATTTCTTTTTGCATTTTAATTTGTAGAGTAGATTTATTTTCTTACATTTTTATTTCTTTTGTAATATAGTTAGATTTATTTCTTGTTCATAGTATAGTTTTTCTTATTTTTCTTTTCTTTTGTTTTGTAATTAGCTCTTATTCTCTTTAATTCATTTCTTGCTTTTATTTCTTAGGATGTGAAATTAATTCTTGTAGGAATCTTAGAATTATATGAAACTAGTCTAATTTCCTTTATATTATGCAAAATATTTTCTTGCACTTAATATGATTATGTTTAGGATAATCAACTAGAGAACTAATTGATAGAAGAAGAATTTGATAATCTATACTTATCTTAAATGCTTTGATCTGTTATACTTATAAATTCTAGGATTACAATCTTGTTGTTGTTTTTATCATGTTTTTTTTTATTTTTGACTTATATAATAATTTGATGGGTTATACTTTCCTTAAATGGTTTGATAGTCTATACTTAATAAATCTAAATTGAAATATGACTAAAAGAGAATAGTTTGTATTTAATAATTAAGATTAGCTGGTGGATTCAATTCTAAATTTCTCATATCTTTAATTGAACCCTCCATCTTTTGTTTTCTTGATTTTTCTCTTTCTTGTTGTTTATTTTATTCTTTGATTCTTTCTTCTCTCCTCTAAAATTCAATTTATTGACACTTGCATATATTCAAAATAATCACTTATCATATCTCTCTCCATAATCACACTTATTCTTTATTCCTATTTTTGTCATACACAAAACATAAGAACCAATTCTAATAATCTCTTAAAATCACCTTCCTCGTAGGATCGATATCTTTATACTATAACTTGATTGATTGTGCACTTGCAATTTTTGGGTATATGTTTATGCCGCATCAGTAGTTAATGTAGAAGGATTCAAATGAGTAAGCTTCATAACTGCTTCATAGCAGGGTAAGATATTAGCATGTCAAACTTCATATCCCCCTTTTATCTGATTGACTATTAAGTTAGAATCACCATATGCTTCAACATATTTTGCACTCATGTCTTAGGCAAGTTGTAAGTCAATGCATCAGCGTACGTATTCTCAAGGAAGGCTATATAGTCAGTGTAAAAGCCTTCAAAAAATTGAGTGAGCTTCATAGTTGCTTCATAGTAGGGTAAGAGATCGGCATGTCAGACATCATACTACCTTTTATCTCATTGACGATTAACTTAGAATCACCATGTGCTTTAAGATATTTGTCACCCATGTCTTGGGTGAGTTGTAAGGTGAGTTGTAAGCTAATTATAAGGGTATTGTACTTGACCATCTTATTAGAGGATGGTTCAATTAACGAATAGGCTTGAGAAAGGGCATGACCACTGGGATCAATAAGCACTGTGCCTACTCCTGTGATGATTGTTCCTTTGTGACTAGGACGTTAAGCGTCATCAAAGTAAAGTTTCCATACTTGATCATTTGAGGTAATGTTTGATTCAAATACCACATTTAGGATGTTTTCATGGAGTTTGGAAAACTCAGAGATAGGATGATCCTTAAGGAAATTAGCTATTGCTTGACCTTTGACTGCTTTTTAAGATACGAATGTCATATCATACTAAGAAAGTAGAATTGTCCATTTCGCGAGCCTAGAATTTAAGGATCTAGGCATTGTCATAAGTATTCATAAAGGATTGACTCTTGAAATGATTTGTATGAATTGGCCAGTTAGATATTGTCGCATCTTCTAGACCACGAAAACTAGAGCTAGATACTCTTTTTCAACCACATTGCAATGATATTTGGCACCAATCATAGTCTAGTAGAGATAGTAAATGCCTTGTTCATATTCATCATTATTTTTTTGAGTGAGAAACACTCCAAGAGAATGGTCCATAGCCCTAACGTAGATCAGGAACGGTTTACCTAAGGTTGATGCGGCTCAAATGGGTAGTGTCGTGAGATATTCTTTGATCTCATCAAAAAAAATTTGACAGCATTATCCCAAATGAACAAAACATCCTAATTTATCAACCTTTAGAATGGTTGGTACTTTCTAGATAAATTGGTTATAAACTTGCAAATGTAGGCTAGACGTTTCTCGGAGGTGACATTTCTTAAATGGGTTTTATTTTCTCTAGATCAACATGTATCCCTTTGGATATTATGATGAACTCAAGGAATTTGGCTGATGATACCCCCAAGAAGGACTGGTTGGTTCATCTTGAGTTGGTGTTTTTGTTTGCCTTTTAGTTTTGGTGATGTTTTAACAAACAATTTACTACTAATATTGTTTGACTAGTGTTTGTATTTTCTTATCTATTGTAGACAAACAATACGTTGGAGATTGGATGGACTAGAGCTTTCACGATCATATCCATTAGAGGATGGAAGGAAATAGTGGAGTGAAGTCTTGCAATTTAAGTTGAAGATCCAAGTTTAAGCTTCGTCCATGTTACCAAGAAAGAGCTACGTTAAAGATCACAAGCTTGGGTAAAATAGTTTAGGTGTTATATTATGTGTGTTGGTACTTTAAGCTCAATATCACATACACACACATACATTTTGTTTTCTATGTATATATATAGTTATATATATACATACATGTTTTGATTTTCATGTTTATATAAATACGAAATTACATATTTCATATTTATTGTTTTGTTTTGGTTTAGCATTATAGATATGAAATAATAGGTATATTCATATACACTTTCACATGTTTTATATTCTATTGTTTTTGGAAAAACAAATGTACTTTGTATCATATATACATTTTTGTGAAAATAGTATGTTATTGTTTATAGGCTTAACATTCACTGTATACATCTTTCATTAAGTCTATAAAATCATTTTGTAAAGTTTAAAACATGGTTTAGCTAAAAATATCAAAAACATGTGTTTTGTATTTTCATGTTTTGGACTAGTTTTAAAAAATGATAAGATTTTACTATCGGGAAACGCAATTCTAAAAATTACTTTTGTAACATGTTTATTATCATGTTTATAAACATTTTCCAAAGTTTTATATTTTTTGGAATTTATTTGTTATTTTTAAAGGCACTTAAAAAAATCAGTTTTACTGTTTCAATCAGGCTGATAATATGTTATCAGTCGACTGAAGAAATTTTCTAGAATCATCAAAAGTTTCTGTTTTATTCTGGTCGATTGATCAGTCAATTGACGAGGTCATCAGTTGACTGATGATGTTCTTCAGTCGACCGACGAGCTGCCAGTTGCCTATAACGGTTAGCTTGTCGGTCGATTGATCAGCCGACCGATGGCATAACGGCTAGTTTTTCTAGATTTTCATGTTGGTATTATTTTGTCTTTTTGTTGGGATTTCTTTGGTTTTTGGGCTTTGACTTATGATCCTATATATACCTTATGCCCTCATACTTTTGAGAAAAATTAAGAAGTTTTAAAAACAAGTTTACAAGAGTTTATTTTGTTTTTGAAATTGTGTTTAAGAGTTTAGTTTGTGAAGAAATTTTTACAAGGGCTTGAAGAGATAATCTTTGGTGTTTGGGCATTCAACTCATCTCCCTCTCTCTCTTGATCTATAGAGAAGTTTTTCTAAACTCTTTCTAGCTTTATATTTATTTGTTTGTTAATCATTTTTACTAAAGCTAGATTTTAATTGAGTTTAGACTTGTTTTAATTTATCTCTTTGTTACACACACCCACTTGAGCTTTTAGTATTTTCATACATAGTATATTTGGGGTTGTGAGATTATAACTTATAGTTAGGCTTAATTGAGTTCTCACCTTGTTTAGAGAACAACCATTATATTGAGAGATTCATTGTGAGTGATTGTAAAGTATTCGGTGAGCTAGAAAACTGAGTGTGAGGTGTAAACATTTTCAGGTGAGCGTTGACAACCCGGTGTGATAGTGGATTTCTCCTTAGGAGTGAGGAGCAGAGACGTAGAATAGAAGGTCCGAACTTCGTGATCATTTTACTTGGTTGAGTTTGGCTTGGCGCACTTATATCTTTGTTCATCTTTATTGTCATTCTCTCATTACTTATTTCATCCACTATATTGTTTATATCTTGTTTCACCCTTGTGTTAGTTTCATATCCTTGCATATATCTCTTATTGTATCTCATTGCTAGGATATATTTGTTAATTAGTTTTAATTGGTATTAAATCAGATTAGATTAGCATAAACCCTATTCACTCCCTCTATGGTTCTTTCCTAGTGGCATTAGGGTGCTTTTAGTTTTTGCATAATTTTGAACACCATTCTCAAATCATTGAGATGATCTTCCTTGCGACAACTTTTGATCACGAGGTCACCAATGCAGCATTATATCATCTTGTGCAAATACTCATGAATGATTATGTTCATCACACATTGGTAGGTGACTCCAGCATTTTTAGACCAAATGGAATTACTGTATAACAGTATACTCCTAAGGTATCCTGAAAGCCATATATATATGCATTTTGAGTTGATTGTATTCATAAAATCCATTCATGAATGATATCTACTCAAACCGACATGTATTGTCAACCATGACATCCGTTATAGAGAGAGAAAACTCATCTTCCAGACAAGTAAGATTAAGATCCATGAGGTCAATGTAGATCTGAATTTTGCTATTCCTTTTTATTATTGTGATGATGTTAGTCAACCAATCTGGATGCTAATCTTTATAGATGAGTCCACATTTGATAAGTTTGTAGTTTTCCCCTAATTTTCTCAAACCCGGGCATGTCTTCATAACTCTAGGCGAAAACATCGATATGCTGTCAAATAAGAAATATGAGTTCTTTTTTTTAACGGGCGACAAGTTCACACTGATGAAGATGGTCTTAGGGTTGGTTTCATTACCTATATTGACCTGGACCACCTTATATTTAGTGGGTGGCTCACTGGGTTTGAAGCACAATTCCCACTGTGCCCCAAGGTGTTTTGCTCATGGATTATTCTCAAGGTCCTCAAATACCTCTAATTCATCAAGTTTCATGGTTAGACTATATGAAACCATGTTGATTGTGAATTCTATAAATATGGCACTATTGCTAGCATTTGAATCCCAATCAGATGTGCCAAAAGAATTTTTTAAGAAATCCTCAAATGTTGGTCATGTTTGTGAATTGGCTTCTGAAGAAATATATCCGAGTCCATGCTTGGTTCGATGATGTTTCCCCTTTTGGTGCAAAGAGGGGTTACTAGAACTCGTAGTCCTCAATTAAAGTTCAAAACCTAGTTTTATGAAAAAGTCATAACCAATCTTCATCATTATATGATGGATTGTTTTCTATACTATGAGAATTTAGGTGTTTCTTCCACTTTATTATTTGTGACTAGCAGATGTGGCCATGGTTTGACTTTGCAAAGATGATCAGATCATGGATGTTTCTTCTAGCAGGAACGGTGAACGTGGCATCTTCTGAGCTAGCTAGCTGATGATGAGTCAAGTAGGACTCATTTATGGATACATTCAAGATCAATTCTAAAGCTATCCTAGACAATAAATCACCGGCTTCATTATCCGCCTTGTTGCTGCTAGCTGATGAACAATCATAAGCTAACTCTATGTTATCATTGAAAACCAAGTAGACTTGATTTCCAGCTAATTGGTCTATACATGAATCCTTTAAACTAATCACCATTGGCTCCATTTCTCAAATAGGTTCCTCATTTGGATTAGATTCATCATCCGCCTCATTGCTACTATTCTGATCCTCGGGGATGACAACCTTGATGGTATGCTTCTTATCTTATAGGAGGGAATTAGTAAAGTAATTTTCCACTTCTTCAAAAGGGTGTTTTTTAGTAAAACCCCTTCCCCTACTTATCTACAGACTTAGAGCATTGATGGAGAGTCTATGAGACAATCACGTTGGAGTGGATCCAAGGTCATCCAACGAGTAGGCTATAGGGTGTTTTTACGTCAACGATGTAGCATGTCACCTTTGTCTTCAGATCGCTAATGTGACATTTAAGTCAAAGCGTTTTGAGTGGTTAGCTACTACTGAAATTGAATCTAAATATAGTAGTAGGCATCCATGAGAGCTTGTAAAGGAGAATAGCCAAAAAGTTAAGGAGTCTTCACAAGATAATGCTCAAAGTAGACCTTAGGTCAACATGAATTTGCTTAACCTTTGTTGATCCAACATACCCAATATAACAAAGGGGTTGATTGTAGTGATTGTCCTTGATAAGCATGTTATATGGGTAGAAGGTGATGCATTGCTTCTGCTAATGGTATTGGCAGCATTGTATTTGATCATCAATGTGTAAAGACTCGGGTACATGAGTAAGAAATGCTTCATCGTCCATCAACACCTCTCTCAAAGCCTCTCTCGTATCCTTAGATAAATATAGAAGTTCATGTAAGGTTATAGAAGCTAGGATATTAGCTAATTAAGCCTGTATATCATACCAGAAAGGTACTATGAGTCTAGTAGATAGTGGATGCAATCCCTTTTTGAACCTTGTTTCCTTTTATTTGGTGGGCTCGGGTTGGTTGGAAGGACTTGATTGATCATACTTCTTCAAATAACCCTTACCGGACCTTGTTTGTGTGAGAAGGTTCTTATCATGCTGAACCAACATGGCAAACTTCACCTCTTCTAAATCTGTAAGGAGGATACTTGTAAAGAATTCTCACTTATGAACGTAGAGATGGTATTGCAGGATCTCATCTTACCTTTAGCTTTTTCATGGGCCATTGGCTTGGAGGATGCCTAATGTTCATGCTGAAGGAGATTAGGGTGGATCCACATCTCTCGCCTTTTTCCATCATAAGAAGGGATAAAGCCTTAACTCTGTCGACATTGTTGGTCATGGTTAACTAATTACACTCTTGCAATAGGAATATGAATGACTCTAGTATGAGCCTGGGCCTATGGCATAGAACCGAATTGAAGGGTTACCATAACGGTGACCTTCATTGCTCAGGCCGAAGCTTGAGGATTCCTGAATCGATGAATATCTGTATTTTATCCTTGAGGATATAACTGTTCTTTATCAAATGACCTAGCATTCTATGGTATAGGCAGTAGCTGGGATCATCGGTCTTCTTGACCTCTTCAGAGAGTTGAGCTTTAGAAAGCTTCAATCGAGTGCCTTTGTTGAGGACATGAAAGATTACAACGATACACTCATCTTTGAAAGAGTAGTTCTGTTGGTTACTTTTTCGCAACTCCTCCTTCTAATTGTCAGGTTTCTTAAACTCAATAGTAAATACTTAGCTTTTGATTGTGATGTCTATCCCTAATTTTCTTATCCCCTTTATTGTTGGCATGAGGGTCGAACATGTTGAACCATTCTGTAGATTTCTCTGTTATTTTTACTTGCTCCATCAAGTCTTTCCATGAGTTTACCTTAACAGCACTCATGTGATCTTCTATACACTTAGGAAATTATACTGATATATTTGAAGCAACATAAAAAATGGCATGTACTGACATCACAAACTTAAATTGTGAAACTGTTCGATGTAATCTCTAACTGAGTCATTGCCCCTTTGCTTTTTTGAGAGAAACTTGGCCTTGGTGATATCTGACTGCTCCTCATAAAATAGGGAGATGAATTAAGACTCCAAATTAGCCCAGGATTGGATTGATCCTTCTACCTGATTTTCAAACAAATCAAAGTTACCCCCTTAAGGGTGCTAATAAACAACCTTGTCTTGTTGGCGTCATTCCCCTACTATATTCCCTGTTTGTTGGTGGAAATAATAAATGTGTTGTTTAGGAGATCCTTCGCCATTAAATATATGTAACGTTAGGAGCTTGAACTTCATTGGATAGGAAACTGAATCCTACATAATTGGGTATGGTCAGATAATTCCAACCTTCTTTAGCTCCGTTCGCTATGGTAGAGCGTTGAGCTGGTATGAGAGGCCTTCAAGGGCCTTCGCCTCAAGGCTCACTTTAGGTAGGGATGACATCTCTAATCCTGAATGGATGTAGTTTGTGTCTTTATGATGTGATCACTTTTTCTCTAAGGAGGCTTCTGCTAGCGGTCATTTCCCTTTCGAAGGAGCTTGCATGCTGTTGATGGGAAACTACCATAAGCTCTTGAAGCATAACTTCAAGATGCTCAAAATGCTCATCACATTCCTTATTTTGGGTTTCCATTTGCCAGAGGAGGTTGTCATGTGCTTCTCTATCTATCATATCTGCCACCCACCTCCGCTCTTGGCTTGAACTAGGAGTTGCATTTAACATAGAATTAACGTTTCTAGAGGGGTTATCGATTTGAAAGGAGGCTCATGGGGGCATGCATCCAGGGGGAGTAATCAAAGGGGATTGTCACCCCTTGCCTCAACCTAGTGTGGAAATAAACACCATTGATTTCTGGAAGTATACTTCTAATACGAGGAGAATATTTGGGATCAGAAAGACTATTAGAATCTTTTCATCATCTTCTGAGATTACACTCGTCATATTGACCATGAATTCTTAGAGATTGATTTTCTCCTTTCGAGTATGCTGTCGCCTATTAATCCTAGTCTCTGAAGACTCAGGAATTTAGCTCAAGCGATTAAAGACTGATTCCTTTACAGGAATGGATTTGCATTGGTAATTTATTTTAATTGTCGTGATGATTTCCTTTGGAGTCACATAATGCTGACGTTGGCACACCCTTTTAAGAGAAAGGAACTCCCTTAGACTGATAGGAGCTCCAACTTCGCTTGGGCAGTTGCCCTTTTTGAGAGTAACCTTGCCTACTTGGAGTTTAACAAGTGAACGTCGCCCATGACAACATTGATCTACAACTTACGTGGTCAATCAAATCCACATCAATAGCTGAAGCTTATGATTTGGATGAAGAATCACTGTAGCTGATAGTTTTATATGGAGGATTACCTCCATACTTTACTCCTGTTAAAGAAGCATAGCTAGCATCATGAGATGCTTTAAAGCAAACCCTTAGGGGGTTATTGGTTGGGATAAATTGGGGCTAAATGGGATAATTGTTCCAATGGAACAATTTTATCCATTTGAGATATTTTGAGTGGTGTAAAGTAAGACGATTTAAAATAATGATATTATTTAAAGCTTAGATTTGATAATTCATGTGGGATAATTGAAGATGTGGTACCTTATTAAAGTATAATATTTATCTATCAATTAAGTCTAAATTAATTTACCTAAATGGTTTAGCATATTATTTGGTATGTTATTATAATGTAATATATTATTTCACTTTATACTAAACTATAATATATTATATTACAATTAATAATTAATTATAAATATATTTAATGTTATTAATTAATTTAATATAATATATTATAATAATATATTATATTGTATAACAAGTGATATAATATACAAACAATATATTTAATATAATATTTAAATAATATAATATTTAGTCAAATATTATACTATTTTGTTTAATTCAATACAATATTATTTAAAATATTAAATTATTATTATAAATATAATATTTTATTTTATTTTATGATAATTACTATAATTTAAAAAGAATAATTGATGACATGGCTCCTTATTAAAATATAATGTCTATAATAATCATAATATACTATTAATATGTAATATATTATTTCACTTTGGGATAATTTAGGACAATGTGACCTTATTAATTAGGATAATAAGACGATTTTATCCCTTTGGGATATTTTGAGTGGTGTAAAGTGGGATAATTTAGGATAATGAGACAATTTAAAGTTTTGATTTGATAATTCATGTGAGATAACTAATGACGTGGCACTTTATTAAAGTACAATATTTATCTATCAATTAATTCTAAATTAATTTACCTAATTGTTTTAGCATATTATTTAGTAAGTTATTATAATGTAATATATTATTTCACTTTATACTAAACTATAATATAATATATTATAATTACTAATTAATTATAACTATATTTAATATTATTAATTAATTAATTATAATATATTATAATAATATGATATATTATATAATAATTGATATAATATACAAACAATATATTTAATATAATATTTCAATAATATAATATTTAATCAAATATTATAATATTTTGTTTAATTCAATACAATATTATTTAAATCATTAAATTATTACAAATATATAATATTTTATTTTATTCTATGATAATTACTATAATTTAAATAGAATAATTGATCACATAGCTCCTTATTAATATATAATATTTATAATAATCATAATATACTATTAATATGTTAATTATTATTAATTTTAAATTATTATTAAATAATATAATATATTATATTACTTTTATTTATATTATCATACTTTAATTTATTATAATTTATTATAATTTTTATTGTAGTAATAAAATATTATTTAATAATATAACTACAATAATATTAACAATATATTAAGACAATTAATTAATATAAATTATAATAGAAAATAGAAATTATTAAATATAAAATAGAAATTAATATATAATAAGTTATATTATAATATAATTAATATATTATTATATTAAATACAAAAACACTATATTATAGTATAATATTTTATATCATAAAAATACTACAACAATATTTCTATTCTAACAAATAAATATATACTAAATAATATAAATTAATATTATAATAGTATAGTACTAAGTGAAAACACCCTAGATGGGGTGAATATGGTTATTGCTAATTTTATTAGATATTAATTCTAATTAAAACTTATTAACAAATATATCCTAGCAAGATAGATATTCGATTGAATTAAAGCAAGGATATAAATGCAACGGGCAAGAATAAATAAGAAATAATATAAATAAATAGTGGACCCAAGGAGCAAATAAAACACAATAATATGATCACGAAGTTCGGTCCTTTCAACCAACGTCTCCCCTCCCCACTCCCAATGAGAATCCACTATAACGATACACCCGGTTTGAAAGCCGGAACTTTTCTACACACTCTGTTTTCTAGTTCACCGAGAACTCTATAAGACACTCACAATGTACATATACAAACTACAACCTCAAGTGTTGGTCCTCATGTATCGTCTCCCTCAAGTGCTTGGCTTTACTGCCTCTTACTAGGCTTTGCTACCGATGCTACTCCTCTTAGTATCGACTACATCCTCACCACACCCTCCTCTTAGTGTAAATATGTATTACAAAGTGATACTCTCACAATAAGGCTCAATTACAAGATTTGTTCTTTATAATAGATGAGAACATAATTTAGGCTCACTCTCAAGGTTACACTCACCACAATCCTAAATTATACAATATGTGAAAATACTTAAGCTCAATGGCTGTGTGTGCAAGCAATGAGAAAATTAAATATAAACTCAAACAAATCTAGCATATATGAATATAACAATTGAAGCATAAATAAGCTAGAGATATGAGTTTAGAAACACTTCTCTAATAACAAGAGGGAGGGATTGGAAGATTGAAAGCCCAAACTAAAATTGAACTCCTCTTCTTATAAAACAATCTTCACAAAACTGATTTTGTAAACAAACACTTAAAAAAACTTAAACAAACTTAAAACTATTTTAAACTTGTTTTAAAACATTCTCTGGTTGGTTCAGAAGTGAAATGGTATAGGGTATATATAGGATGAAGAAACAAAGCTCAAAACCCAAGTGAAACCAAGCAAAAAGACAAAAAAACAAAAACTAGAAAAATAACCGTTACAGGCCATCAGTCGACTGACGAGTTGGATCAGTTGACTGATGCGCTGACCGTTACAGGTAGCTAATAACTCATCGATCGACTAATGAGCATGGTTAGTCGACTGATGACCTCATCAGTCGACTGGTCAGTCGACCAAATAAGAAACAAAAACTTTTGATGATTACAGGTAGTTTCATCAGTCGACTGATAAAAACCATCAGTCAACTGATAACATGTTTTCAGCCTGGATTAAATAGTAAAAATAAAATTCAAACCTCTTTTAAAAATAGCAAATAAATTCAAAAAATATAAAACTTTGAAAAATGATTGCAAACATGATAATGAACATGGTATAAAAAGAAGTTTTCAATTTGTATTCCCCATTTGTGAAATCTTATTATTTTGCAACATTACATAAGTATGAACATGTTGAAAACTTGATTTTTCCAGAATGACTTAAACAAAACTTTGAAACACTTTAGAATAGATTTATAGACTTATACAAGATATGAAAATAGTGTAAATAAGTCTTCAATCCATAAACATAATATTTTGCAAATTCAATAGAATATGAAACACATAAATGTGAAAATGAAGATTTATATTGCTTTATATCTATGTAGCTAAACCAAACCAACTTATCCATAAAGAAGTATGTGAATAAACCTATGGCTTACAAAAACTTGTTTTCTATGTGGATATACAAAATGAATAAACCAAAAATGATAAATATAAAACATGTATATATGTATATAGATAAGTATAATTGTTTCATATTTAAACTTGAAATTTATAAAACCAAAACGTGTATGTGTGTATATAATTGAGCTTAAAGTATCAACACACATAATATAAAACCTAAACTAATTTACCCAAGCTAACTCGATCTTCAATTGAGCTCGTCTTGGTAAACTTTACGGATGAAGCTTGAACTTGGATAGTTGACTTGAATTGTGCATAGCTTCAACCACTATTTCGCCAACCTTCATTGAATATGATCGTTGAAGCGTAATTCTATCCAATCTCCAACATGGATAATGGATATTTGTGTAGATTACCTAACAAAACAAATACAAACACTCGACACACATTGTTAGGAATTGTTTGTGATTATAAAAATAAGATTAGGGAGTAGGCTCATAAACATAAAACCTAACAAGGCTAACATTAATATTATAATATATGAAATATTATTAACCATATGTAATAATGATATATAATAATGTTATATTAGATAATATTATATAATATTTTATTATCTTACGTTATAATAAAATTTTATAATATAATATAATTAAGATATATTATATATTATAATACAATTAATATATATTAAATATTTAATAAATTATTGCTTCGAAATTATCTCACTTTCCTCATGATTGTCCCAAAGTTAAGAAAGTGGTAATTTTTGGAGGTTAGGACAAAAAGTTTATATAGAAGTGAGATAATTTTCAGAAAAGTAGGGGTAATTGTCCTAATTTTATTGTCCCAATAAATAACATCTTAAAGTTAAATCCCAATCCCATTATCTCAATGAGTAACACCATAAAGTAAAGTTCCAAAAATTATCTCACTTACCCTAAAATTACACCAACCAATAACCCCCCTTAAGGAGTTTGTGGACTGATGTCCCAAATTAGAAGTCATATGAACGCCTTGACTCTCAACTGAGGCAAGAGTCAATGCTTCTCTATTCTGCATGAAGTTCGTCTGGATTCCAGCGAAGCCATGACTACTGTTGGTGAGGGCCGCCTTCTTTGGAGCAAGCGTCATCTTTGACCCTGTTTACGCATTGCGACGTATCCTACGACAACTTCTGATGGTGGCCATGGATGATTTATCAGAGAAATGAATTCCTCAAACTTTGCTTGGTCAAACTCAATGACCATTGATTCTGGAAAGACCTTAAGTCCTTAGTGTCACACTGTGACACAATCTTCTTTTCACTTGAGAAGGAAGTCTCCAGTAGAGTCACCATCCTATTTTGGGTCTTTTGAATTATAATTATCACTAATTATAATTCAAAAGAAATTATAAGTAATAAGAAATAAGAAAATTTTTCTTTAGCTAGCTGGGTTCTTTTCTGTATGCCGATGGAGCGTCATTCTTGTACTCTGTTGATGGCTCAACCAAAGTGTTAAGTCTTCTGCTAATCGATAGTTGCCAAGGCTCTTTTAAAGATACCGAAGTCTTCTCTGGATGAAGAGAAACTAGCTACCAAGATTATTAAAATCCAAAACGCCAAAAAATGAGCAATCTCCCTCCTCTTATAGGCTAAGAGAGAGAGAGAGAGAGAGAGAGAGAGAGAGAGAGAGAGAGAGAGAGAG
>BQKN01020262.1:4737-15238 GCA_022839385.1 Asparagus kiusianus | reverse complement strand
AAACTCAATGATATTAGTTTTGAGAGGTTAGGTTTAAGTGAGAAAAATCCATAGGGGTTAAATTAATTTTTTAAGTTAAGATAGATTATCTACAAAACACTCAAAGCTTGACGGAGATTTACTCAGTTTTAAATAGGTTGGGGGGGGGGATGGGGAATTGATATGCCTCCATAGTGTTGGCCTTCTTGTTTTGATGGTGATTTAGCAAACAATTTATATCTAATGTTGTTTGTCTAGTGTTTGTGTTTTCGTATTTATTCTAAGCAAACAACGCGTTGGAGGATGGATGGAATTACGTTTCAAAGAACATATCCAATGGAGGTTGGCGGAATTGTGGAGTGAAGCAACGTACAATTCAAGTTAAAGATCAAGTTCAAGCTTCATCCCCAACGTGTACCAAGTTGAGCTACATTGAAGATCAAGATCGGCTTGGGTAATCTAGTTTAGGTTTTATATTATGTGTGTTAGATACTCTAAGCTCAATATCATATACACACACATTTTATTGGTTTCCTTATATATATATGTAGTCATATATATATACAACACAAGTTTTGGTTTTTATGTTTATAAATATGAAATTACATACTTCATATTTATTATTGCGATTTGGTTTAACTACTTAGATATGAAACAAATATATTTTTATATACATACTCATATGTTTTATTTTCTATTGTATTTGTAAAAATATTGTATTCTTAGTTTTTAGACTTAACAATAATCATATACATATTTTATTAAGTCTACATAATTATTGTGCAAAGTTCCAAAACATGGTTTAGCCTAAATGTCAAAATTCATATGTTTACATTTTTATGTTTTGGACTATTTTGTAAAATGATGATATTTTTTATTTGGAAAGTCCTTTTTGGAAATTAGTCTTCGTAGCATGTTTATTATCATGTCTACAATCATTCTCTAAAGTTTTATATTTTTTAGAATTTATTTGATATTTTGAAATAGGGTTTTAAAATCAGAATATTGTTCAAACCTGTTATTTCCATATGTCTGTTTGCGGTCGTCACGGTCGACCGCCCCTGAGTTCAGAAACTCAGTATGTGTTTTATTGGCTCACGGTTGATCGTGGCGGTCGAGCATAAGTAGTCCAGAGACTTTCGCGGTCGACCGCCGCGGTTGACCGCCGAACTAATGATTGCTTTCTAACGGCTAGTTTCCAGAGCCGTTGCTGAGTTGGTTTTTTGGTTTTCTCTTAGCTTTGGGGTTTCATATAAATACCCCCTTATACCTCAGTTCTTAGAGCAAATCCAAAAGTGTTTTAAACAAGTTTTAAACAAGGGTTTAAGTGTGTTTTAGTGTTTGTTTGGTTTATGAAGAAGTTTTCACAAGTGGAGGAGATCATATTCTTGTTTGGGCTTCAATCTCCATCTCTCCATCCTGTTATCCATTGAGAAGTTTTCTAAACTCTTATCTAGCTTTACATTTACTTAGTTATTTGAATATCATTCTTTAAAGCTAGCTTTTATATTGAGTTTAGATTTGATTCGATTTCACTCATTATTTACACACACCCACATTGAGCTTATTGTATTTTTATACATAGTATATTTAGGGTTGGTGAGAGTTGTAACAATTGAGTGTGAGCTTTCATTGTGTTCTCATCTATTGTAGAGAATAAATTTATTGTTTGTTACATTGTGAGATTGTAAAGTTTTCGGTGAGCTAGAAAACCGAGTGTGAGGAGTGAACGTTGATCGGTGAACGTTGAAAACCAACATTATGAGTGTGAGTGGATATGTTGATCTGTGAGCGTTGAAAACCGACATAGTGTGGTTGTAAACGTTATTCGGGTGAGCGTAGAAAACCCAGTCGTGATAATGGATTTCTCCCCGGGAGTGGGGAGCGGAGACGTAGGACGGAAGGTCCGAACTCCGTGATCATTTGATTGTGTTTGAATGTGCTTTGGCGTTTATTATTATTTGTGCTCATTGCTCATATCGCCATTGTCTCATTATTTACTTTGCCCACTATCTTGTTTATGTTTATTTCACCCTTATGTTAATTTGTATATCCTTGCATATATCTCATAGTATATCTCATTGCTAGGATATATCCCATTGTTCATATTGCTTATCCTAGCTCATATATCTTGTTGTATTTCATACTTACTAGGATAACTTATTAATTATTTTTAATTGGCATATAATCGGATTAGATTAGCATAAGATCCTAATCAACCCCCTTTTATGGTCCAACAATTGGTATCAGAGCTTGGTACTCTTTGATTTAAGGTCTAATCACCTTGAGTTAAAGATCCAAGTTATATCTTTGTGCTAATCTTGTTTTGATTATATTTGTATCTTGCTTGCATATTTTTACAAATCGTGGATATGAATGATGCATCTTGTTTAGGCTATGATTCTAGTATTGCTCTTAAATTTAATGTTTTCCCCTATGCTCAATGGTGTTTTAGATTTAAAATATTTGTTTAATCTAAAAATATAGATTTATGGAAAATCATTAATTGTGCTTATATTGTGCCCACGCTGGAGAAATCCAAGTGGAGCAAACATGATAAAAAGATGTTTATTATGAACAAGCTTATGTTAGAATTTTTATTAAATACATTTAATTCATTTATGTCTAACAAGCTTGATTCTTTTGATAGCGCTTATACATTGTGGAAATTCATAGAAGTACATCAAGGGGACTTGGAGGCGATCCGACAAGCTTTGGAGGATCCCGCTTTAAGTTCAAAAGGAGCGTCATGCACACGTGCACTAGGCGATAGCCCTAGTGAGGTTTGCGAGTTCGAATCTATTAATGATTTACCTAATGATGAACTTACTTGTGCTAGTGAAAGATTATTGCATGCCTACAAGAAATTACAAAATGATTTTATTAATTTAAAAAGCAAGCATGGGGATTTGAAATCAGATCATGAGTTGTTAGCATCTAAGTTTGAAACTATTTCTAATGAAAATATGATCCTTAAAGAAAACAATAAAAAATTAAAATTGGATCATGTTTCTTTAACTTTAAATGTTGCTAGTTTAACTCATGAAAGGGATAATGCCATGTTAGAAGTAGAGAACATACAAAATGATACTGCTTCCTTTATAAATAACTATTTATGTTCTACTTCTAAAAATGCATATGTGCCTAAAAATAAAGATTTGAATCTTAAGAATAAATGCATTTCATCTTTAGATTCAACTTTGAAAACATGCATTAATAATCATAAAAGGCTTATGGATATGTGTGCTAAGTTTAAATCATCATCCACTCACTATGCACACATATATAGCAAAGTCTACAAATGCACAATTTGCGGTCGTAAAGGCCATCTTGCTAGATTTTGCTATGATGCACACAAACATAACAATGCTAATGCTCATTGTGTATCTCATGTAGCTTCTTCATCACATGTACACACACATGCACCCATTGTTTATCATAAGCATGCTCATGTGTATAGATGTGATCATTGTGGTCGTTTTGGTCATTTGGCCGAATATTGTTTTGATTTGAAAAAGAAATCTTATTTGCCAAATGCTTCTAGTAGACCACATGCTTTTAAATGTGATGTTTGTGGTAGGTTTGGACATCTTGCTAAATTTTATTTTGATATGCAAAAAGCTTCTACGTTGCAATATGTTCCAAATAGACCATTGTTTAAGAATGTTTCTCATTTGCAAAATAATTTTAAAAGACAATCTTTATTTACAAATAATTCTCGTGCACGAGCTAAAGGTTCACAAAAACAAATGGATCTCTTTCCTTGTACAAATTACAATCAGAAGGGTCATTTGAGTGATTATTGCTATGACCGATCACGTGCACCACATATGCCCAAGAGGGTTCATAACCCTAGGGCTTTGAGCTTAAATGATAGGGGTCATGTCCCTAACCAATCCGGCACCAAGAATTCTTGGGTGCCAAACTAATTTTTCTTAAACCAAAAATTTTAGTGTTTTTATTTTTTTATTTTTTTGAAAAATTACACTTTAAACTTTTGAACATGAAAACAATTTTTTTCATTAATTAAATTCTTTTGTTTTCATGATTATTGGTTTTGTTTTGATGAGAGGTTTGTACTTATATAACCCTCCGGATTTATTGGGTGTTCATTCCCAAATCTTGTTTACCGGGTGCTAAAATGTTTATATGGGTTGATACTAGCTCAAGAGCTAGATATAGTTGCCTCTCTTGATTTTTGAATCAATGATGATTTGATTTTCTGTTTTTGGATTTAAAATTTGATTTATGATTTCTTTTGGTTGATTTGTTATCATTTGAAAACTTTTTGCATGATTCTCATGTTCCTCTTATTTTGATTTCATAAATCTATTCATTTATATGGTTTTTATATTTTTTGTGTTAATGAGACACTTTTTTCATTTTGACATATTTATATGTGTTCTCATTATCTTTTTGTATGTGAGTTATGTTTAGCATGATTTTAATCTATGCTTTCTCACATATGTATGCCTTAGCATTCTTTTCATACATTCATGAGGCATTTTGATAGGGGGAGCAATCTCCATATCTTTCTATGTGTTATACTCACCCATGCATATTAATAGGGGGAGCTTTCACTCTCTTCATCCCTTTGTCCCTTTTTGATGTTGTCAAAAGGGGAAAAATATTGTGAGTATACAATTCCTTATTTATATGCATGTGTATTATCTTGTATATGTTCATTTCCTTCATGCATATATTCTTTTTTGTAAATTGCTTGTCATCATCAAAAAGAAGGAGATTGTTGGCCTTCTTGTTTTGATGTGATTTAGCAAACAATTTATATCTAATGTTATTGTAGGCATATAAAACTACCTATAGGTCCCTTAGCACAGCTCGGCACGGTGATTCGACAAACCAACGAACCATCGGGTGACGTATATAAACACGAGCGTCAGTCCACAACACCGAAGCCAAGTGACACGCAACGAAGCAGATTAACGAGGCGACGAGGTCAACGAATCGCACGCAAGCAACGGAATGCATCCATTCGCGTGCGGAATCAAGCCAACGGTTCGGGGAGTCAACGATTCATCCAACCATACAACGGATTCGAACTCAAACACCAAGGCGGATTTACTACCAAATCAGGATCCAGACTACCAAATCAAAGTCCAGATCAACAACGAAGCGTGGAACCGGACAACGAACACAACGGCGCCACACCCGGGCGACTCGGCCAAAGCCGAACCACCCAGGTGGCTCGGCCAAAGCCGAGCCACCATGGGGTGGCTCGAAGGCCGAGCCACCCATGGGTGGCCGGTCACCTGTGGCCGACCCAGATCTGTGCCAAGGCACAGATCTGAGAGCCTATAAATAGACCCCCTTGGTTCATTTTTCAGGGGTGGGAACTTTTGGAGCCGAAACTCTGCTGAATTGAGATCTCACTTTGGAGTTTTGAAGACTTGAAGACTTAGACATTCAGATCTGGTTCTTGGCGAGCATCCGCATCACAAAAGGTAGAAGTTCGAGAGAGAAAATCAGATCTGAGATCTACACGAGGTAATACTCCGGATCAAAGCTTGGCCTTTGATCTCGAGAACTAAAGGCTACTATTTCCTTGGTGAAATAGTACCCCCCCGGCTGTTATTTCCTTCGTGAAATAGCACCCATCAAATCGTGTAGATCTGACCGGACCTAGATCGCGCGGTGGTCCATGGATTAACCCCGGCGCAGGCAAAGACCCCACACAAGCGAGTGACCACAAAACAGGAGCTCGCGATTTGTTCGACAAAAGAGAAAAGTTGTAATTTTTATTTCTTTTTGTGATCTCGTTGTAACCGGATCTTATAAAAAGACTGGATCTTTGTAATCGATAAACTATTACAAGAGTGTGCAATGGAATCAATGAAGAAAACTACGATTTTTCCCGTGAACAATCTGGCGACCACAGTGGGAGCCGCCGATCTCGCTGCCGAGATCGGAGCGTCGTAGCCACAGATCTCGATCCCGGTCGTGGAGGAGGTCGAATACGAGTTCGACCAACAAAAGTTCGAGGAGTACCTGTCGTCCTCGTCCGGATCAACCTCCCCCCGCAAGTCCAAGAAGTTCTCCGCCAGGAGAAAAGCTCGTTGGTACGAAGATGTTGAAAACACCAACGAAGATCTCGCCCCGCTGGATGCCAAAGTCGCATCGGGTGAGATTCCTCCAATTCCCAACCAGGTTAGATCTGCTCTGACCAACCCTTCTGCCGCAGAGGGCGTGGTGACTCTCTCGAAGAGAGCCCGCCAAAGGCAACGTCAACGCCTTGCGAAACATTTCGCAAAGGCCATGGAGTCAGTTAACGGGATCCGTTACAATGCGGATCTGAAGAACAAGAGAGGCAAACAGCCTCAACAACAGATGAACGGTGGCTCTTCTAAGCCACCAACGATGGAATAGGTCCGTGTCAAACGGAACCGTTCAACGCTGGAAGAGCGTATTTGCAAGCGCCGCGCACTATCAGCGTAGGCACGGGCACAAGTCGAAGAAGCCCGTAGAAAGCTGCAGAAAAACGTGGCCAAGAAACCGCCACCAACTCGCAAAGTTTGGAGGCCGAAGTCTGAAGCGGCGGTTCAGGCTAAGGAGCGGCAACTGCAGCCTTCGAAAGTGCAACTTCCGGCGAATCAATCCAAACCACCGATGATTTCCACAACTGCTCCGGGAGATCCCGCAGGACCATCCCAGAAAAGGAAGTCAGTCTTAGAGCGCCTCGGTCCACTTCCCAAGGAGCAAAGCAAAGCTCCAATCCAAGAACGTTTGGGCCCACTAAAGAAGCCCCGAACGAATCAACATGTTGGGGGTCGCCGCAACCCTCAACATGACAAGGAAATCAGGGCAACTAAGCGCACTACGCTGCGTATTGAAGTCCAGGAGCCCGCTGAGAATTCACGCCCACAAAGGCATGTTTCGAGGCGCGTGACTCTCGAAAGCCCGAAGAAGGCAGTTCATCCCCAGAAGGAAGCGTTGTCATCTGATGATGACAACGTTATACCTGAGAAATCGTACCAACACACGATAGGTTACTCCAAAACTGACGAGTTGTACTATCGTGTTGGGGGTACGAGTAAAACCAAATAAAGGAGTCCTCAAAAACCAGAAACTCAGTGTCCCTGTTCCAAACTCATTTGGGCAGTATTGTCTGAGTGCAGATGCACCAATACAGTCCCCGAAAGAGTTTCGGTTTTCGAAAGACTCAGTATCGAAACGCCAAAACCAAGGCCTAGGCATTTTCGACAAAGAAGAACGGTGGTTGCAGATGGAGAATTTCCGAGGGTCACTGCTAACATGACCAGCAAAAGGACATCAACACAGGGTAATCCCGAGCCGATTCCGAAAACACCCCGGTGTGTAACCCGTCTGCAGTCTGGAGCCATCATACGAGGAACTTACGGTAGGGTTCGGACAAGAACACCTTCAGAAGATGAAGAATTGGATGCCTGCTCTGCGGTCGCATCTGACAACACCGTATCCAGTGAAGGACAACCCCACGAGTCATTCATGATAAGCGCGGAACAAGTGGCCAAGATGCTCGAAGAAGCCATGGCCAAACAACAGGAGAGCTTCAGGTTCGAGATGCACATGGCCATGCAGAATATGAAAGAAATGCATGACCAACAGATCCAAGCGCTGATAAACCGGCAAGGCGAGCCAAGTCGTCGTAACCAGGTTATTCAGGAAGATGAGCACACGGATACGGATGAAGCTCGCAACGCCAATAATCCACCCGTTAATGCAGGGGGTGGCAATGAGGATGCTAGTCACAACACCACACTTCCACCTCAGAATCGTGCTAACGAGAACTCGGGTGAAAGTCTGAAAATCAAAAACCTCGAAAGCAAGATCAATACGTTGATTTCTTCTCAAGAGGTGAAGAAAACGGGCATTCCTTGTCCATACCCAAGAGAATGGGAATCAATCCCATATCCGGCGAAGTTCAACCTAATCAACTTCACGCCGTTTGATGGGAAGGGTTCACCCACTCAGCATGTGATTTATTTCAAATCACACCCGGGGGTAATCTCCGGCAATGAGTCTCTGATGGTGCGGTCATTCGTTGGCACTCTTCGCGGAGCCGCCTTCGATTGGTATCACCGCCTCAAGCCAGGTAGCGTGAATAGCTGGGACGATATGGAGACTAAGTTCCTCACCAATTTCTTCGACGACGACACCAAGATATCTATCGGATCGTTGCTTGATGAGAAACAGAAAGACGGGGAGTTAGTCGATACCTTCGTCAAAAGGTTTCGGAATAAGGCGTTGAATTGCCGGGACCCGATCACTGAAGAGTTCATTCTCCAGACCTGCCACAACAATCTTTCGTTGGACATGTTGGAAGCAATGAGGACAGCACCGTCCAAAACGTGGAAGGATCTGAAGGTCCGTGGTGAACAAGCCGAACGCTTCCTCCGAAGGAAGAAAGCCGAGAGGGGTCAATCAACAACTAAGCCTCCGAATTCTAACTTCGCCTCCCGTGGTAAGGGCAAGACACCTGCAGCGGCTGTTGATGCTAATCAAACGTCGCAACAGCAGTCCCAGAGATAGCAGAAGACTTCGGATCAGAGGCCCCAAAAAGAGTACTCCTTCAAGGACGAAGATGTTCCAGCCATCTTCAAATCCCTCCTTGAAAATAACAAGATCAAGCTGCCACCGATCACGAATCAGGAGGAAGCTGACGATACTGCGGATCCGAAGTACTACGCGTACCACAGGAGGATCCTTCATCCCACTAAGGCCTGCTTTACTTTAAAGAAAAGCATCCAGACCTTGGTTGAAGCCGGCGTCATAACGCTAGAATAAGCCAGTTGAGAACGGCATCACTCCGATAAGTATAAGAGTATAAACTGCTTCTTAACACTCCGATAAGTATAAGAGTATAAACTGCTTCTTAACACTCCGATAAGTATAAGAGTATAAACTGCTTCTTAACACTCCGATAAGTATAAGAGTATAAACTGCTTCTTAACACTCCGAAGAGTATATGAGTATAAACTGCTTCTCAATCCTCCGACCGGTATAAGAGGTTAAACTGCTTCCTGATACTCCAATAGGTATATGAGTCTAAACTGTTTCCTTTCTTCCACGGGAAGTTCCTGGAGAGTGCCATGCATGGTATTCTTAAGGATAACCCGATCATGCAGCCGATACGATGATAAACCCAGTTTCGCAAGAAAAGCTGGGGGTGAATAATTCATGTAACGGGAAGTTCCTGAAAGAATGTTACATGTAATTTTCTTAGGGATAACCCGACCATTACAAGTAAAGTGATAAATTTTAAACCTCCCACTTGGTCAAACCTTCCTACAGTTAGGACCACAACCAAAATCCCCTCTCGATTCCTCCAATGAACGTGAGGTCCACTTTCAAATCGAGTGATCAAACTTTCCTACAGTTAGGGTCATCTCAAACTCCCGCTTGGTCAAACCTTCCTACAGTTAGGACCAAAACCACGATTCACTCTCGATAAACGAGAAATTCATCTTTAGTTCGGTAATCAAACCTTCCGACAGTTAGGGTTATCCGAATCTTTTTGATTCTCGGAGTGGAGATCCCACTCTCAGTTTCACCTTTCCGGATTCTGGGGGTGGAGATCCCACCTCGAGTCTTCTTTTCAACTGGGAATAGAATATAAAATTCTTCCTTCCTTGTATTCGGGTTCGCCTTCACCCTAAAAGAAGACCGGGAAATAGAATATAAAATTCTTCCTTTCCCACACCAACCCTTTCTAAGAATTTATCAGTTTAGGATTCATTCTAGGAAGTTTATCCCGAATCCTAAGCAGGGATAAGTCTGCGCCTAACACGCGCTGTCGGTTTAGTCTTTCTCCGCAGAAGAAGACACCAGAGTTTGATTCTGGGGTATTCTATCCCGAAACCTAAGCAGGGATAAGTCTGCGCTTAACCCGCGCCGCCGGTTAGTTCTTAACCGTTAAAAAGAACACCCGTCCGCATATTCAACATTGTGGCAGGTTGTTATTAATAACACCAAAATCCATAACTCATACGCATGGAGAATTTCATCCTGAATCCTAAGAAAGGATATGCCGGCGCCTAACACACGTCGCCGGTTTAGTCTTTTTCCGTAGAAAGAGACACCAAAATTCGATTCTGGGGTATTTTATCCCGAAGCCTAAGTAGGGATAAGTCAGCGTCTAAAACACGTTGCCGGGTAGCCTATTCCCGTAACAATAGCGAAGTCTACGTATTCAACATGATAGCACAAAGTCTAAGGGAGTTCATTCCGTTAGCACAACGTTACATGCAGAACGGATTTAGACAATCCGCATGCTAGCCCGACTCAAACGGTAGTCGGTAAAGGCTAATCAAATCCGTTGAAGGCTGGGGGTTAGCCAAAAATCCTAAAGTCAACGCCTAACACGCGTCGCCAGGTAACCTATTCCCGTAACAAATAGTAAAGCCTATGTATTCAACATCATAGCACAAAGTCTAAGGGAGTTCATTCCTTTAGCACAACGTCACATGCGGAACGGACTAAAACAATCCGCATGTAAGCCCGATTCAAACGGTAATCGGTAAGAGCA
>BQKN01020256.1:3746-30328 GCA_022839385.1 Asparagus kiusianus | reverse complement strand
TGGCTTTTTCTAGGGTTCCCTTGAGATCCGAAATCGATTTGAGAGAGGACAAAAGCTCGTAAGAGGGGAGAAGCGTTTTCTATTGCCTGGGCTCCGGTTAAATGAGGGAGCGGGAGGGGGGCGGGGGACGAAGAGGTAGTAACTGCAGCAGTTTATGGGGTTTGGAGAAAGATTGGGATAGATGTTAGTTATTTTTGTAAAACATGGGTTAGATGTTAGTTATTTTTGTAAAACGTGGGTTGTTTGTATGAAACGTGGGTTAGATGTTAGTTATTTCTGTAAATCAAATATGAACGGAAACATTGTGAAAAAACCATGTGTTACTGTTCATCAGCAACTTTTTGATTGTTCTCCTTTAGTAATAAAGAAGTAGATGCACGCATCGCGTACTAAAATAATATTGTTTATTTAAGGCAACTTAGATATGCTATGCCTAGCCATATACAAATTTGGACATGTTTCTCCTTTATTTAAAAATCTAATGTCCTAATGAGATCGTGTCGTCGAGTGTAGACCTTTGGATTTTTTGCAAAAAAATAATATAAAAATGAAGTAACATTAATCATGAAATCTTAAAAACGGATCATTAGTTAGCTAATGTGTAGCTGCTATTCTCAAGAGAGAAATGAACGGGAGAGAGAGATTACTGTTAATATTAAAACTTAATTTATATTTTGACTTCCATGTAATGCTCCATAAATCTAATCCTCTGTACAAATAAACGGGAGAACTCAGGATTCACTATTCATGCTACAGTAAATACTACAATAAGATTTGCTATAGTATTATTACTGTAGCAACAAAGAACTTAAAATCAGGATTATCGTAGCATGAAAAAAATATGTCGTGAAATGCACGGTGTTCACACTACTAATACCGAACACCAAAATAAGAAAAGGTTGTGTAGTATGAGATAAATTATTTAATTTCATCACATTTTTCTATGCTTTACTGTATTGCTCATGGAGTACCAAAGAATTTCTCGAATTGAGTGTGAAGGACAGAGAAGGCTAACTTGATTAATGGTATGCCTTGATGGTTTGAGTTTGAGTTTGAGTTTGATTCACTTTAGCAAGTAGCATTATGTAGACAGATTGTATAAATTATTATGTATATAGATTATCTCCCTTCAGTCTCCTCTCCCGAGTCCCAACGGTCTTTTCTCTCTCTCTCTCTCTCTCAAGATTTAAATTTATTCTCTCTCTCTCTCTCTCTCCCCCCTTCCCTCTACATGGCCAAGCCGCGTAATTCTCCATCATCCTCCTCCGACCGCCGCCAATGGGAGCGAATCTTCAACGCCCTGGTCGAGTTGATGAAATCTCAGCAGTCCCAGATCGAAACCCTAGTCGACGACCGCAAGTTCCTCGAGCAGTACATCCATCTCCAGCACGATCACTTCTCTTCGAGAGCCCGCTTCCTCGAGTCCCACATCGCTCAGGTTCGACCAAAACCCTAACCCTAACCCTAAACCCCCAATTTCTTAGTTCCTGATCTCAAAGGCGGTTCTTTTGTCTGCAGTTGAAGAAGGAGGAGGCGAAAGGCCGCAAGATTCAGACAGCGAAGGTCGACCTGATGGTGGAAGCGAAGCAGAGGGATGTGCTTTGGTATAAGAAGCAATATGGTCAGATTTTCTTCCTTTTTCTTTTCTTCTTTTGTTAAGGCTGGGGTTTTCTTCGGTTATGTTACGGTTCTTTAAGGAATTGGGGAAGAAATCTAGTGTTTATGGGTTCGTTAGGGCATTGGAATTGTATAAACATGGGAGTTGCAAATTTGGTTTCTTTTTGGGTAAATTGTAGATAGCCCCCTCACCAGCGCATTTTATCACCTCTCAACAATTTTAGTCGCTCCCACTGAGTGTTTGACATTTGCGAAGAAATCAGTCGTTGAGGGGTGCTTTCCATGAGGAAAATAGTTAAGGGTGATAAGTGCTTGCTCAATGTTTAGATGAGGGGGCTATCTGCAATTTAACCTTTTCAAAGGAAAAATTGCAACCTTTTGTGCTTCAACGCAATAGAGAGTTTGGTTCAGATTAGGGCCTTTTTGGTTTGACGTGAAAGATTTAGATTTGGCTAAAGGAAATCTTGCAACATTTTAGCCCTTTAGAAATTATTGGTAGTTTTTGGGGGCATTTGATTGTTCTGCTCATAATGTTTTCTTTTTTCTTTTCATGTTTCATGGATCAGAACTTGCTGAGTCTGATTTGGAGGATTTCCGTGTTTGTGTGGAAGATTTGAGTTCTCAGATCTCAGAGTTAAAGGTTTGATTGTACTCTCTCAAGTGGAAATTCTTATTTTGTCTTGTGAAATTTAGTCTCATACTGAGTGCAGTAGTAGTATTTGCGTTGTAATCCCTTTACCTTTTGATTTTGAACTTTTTGATTTTTAGGAGAAACTAAAAACCGGAGAAGCTGGTAAAAGTAGAAAAGGAGTCGGAGACTCGAGCCATGGGGACAATTCAAAAGAAGAAGAATGGTGTATGGAAGCTTTAAAGGGAGATTTAAGAAAGTTGAAGCATTCCTATAAAAAACTCAGTTCGAAGAAGGAGGCTGAGGTTTCTTCCTTGTTAGCAGAGAAGGATTTCGTGTGGAATCAGTTAAAGAAAATGGAGAATGACTACATTACTGCTCTCAAGAGTAGGAAAATTGAACTTGAGCATGCTAATGAAGCTGTAGAGAAGCTTCAAAATAATTTGCAGAACTTGCAGAAGTCAGCCGATGAGAAGGATCAAATGATAGCTGAATTACACTCGTTGGCAAAGGAGAAGGATGACACAATTGCTAAATTAAGAGATGATTTGTCCAAGCTCGCAAAATGCACTATTGGGAAATCCAGACTTTCTAAGGAAAACTCAGAAAGTGCTTCACAGACACCATCCGAGAGTAATCCAAGAAAGAGTTCAAGGAAATGTAAATCAGAAAGTACAGAACAAGGCACAACTCAGAAGCATAAACGCCGTCTATCTGATGATTCTCCTGTAACAGGAGCATCTGCTCCAGTCCATGTAAGTGTCATATGATTCCATCTTCAACATTTATTATGCTTTATTCTTTTAGCTTTCTATGTTTTATTGTGTAAGCGTAGCTGGTGCCTAGTGTTATTAATTTGTTTGTGAAGAAATTAGAAAAGATAAAAAGATTTTATTATGAATTTCTGTTTTTTTTTTCAAGCTATTCTATATCATATATATACACTTTCTGTTACATGAAATCAGGAAAGAATCTGCAATCAATCTGTTACATGAAATCAGGAAAGAATCCGCAATCAATCTCCTAAACTTTAGGACCCGGTTATCACCCCTGATTTCCTTTCTAAAAATATCCCTAAAAATCCTCCTGAAATAATTCATCTGAGATTTCCTAGACTCCCCCTCAAGCTGGTGAATACAAGTCAACCATTCCCAGCTTGCTAATGTTCTCATGAAACATATTATTACATAACCCTTTTGTCATCACATCTGCTAGCTGACATCCTGTAGGGACATATGGCGTACAAATCAGGCCACTATCTAACTTCTCTTTAATAAAATGTCTGTCTATCTCGATGTGCTTCGTTCGGTCATGCTGCACAGGATTATGGGCAATGCTTATAGCTGACTTATTATCACAATATAGTCTCATAGGTCTGCTCCATTGAATCTTCAGATCTTCTAGAATAATCTTGACCCACATTAGTTCACACACTCCTGTTGCCATAGCTCTGAACTCAGCTTCTGCACTCGACCTTGCTACTACACTCTGTTTCTTGCTTCTCCAGGTAATTAAGTTTCCTCCAAGGAATGTACAATAGCCAGTAGTTGATCGCCTATCAACCGATGATCCCCCAAAGTCAGCATCTGTGTATACTGCCAGGTCAATGTTTGATGCTTTCTTGAATAGAATTCCTTTGCCAGGATGTGCTTTTAAGTAATGAAGGACTCGATGTGCAGCCTGCAGATGAACCTCTCTAGGATCATGCATAAACTGACTAATGACACTAACTGAATAGGCTATGTCTGGCCGAGTATGGGCAAGGTAAATGAGTTTACCAACAAGCCTTTGATACATCTCTCTATTTACTGTCTTATTTTCAGGAGCTTCACCTAGTCTGTGATTCTGTTCAATAGGAGTTCCAATCGGTTTGCTAGCCATCATTCCGGTCTCTTTGAGTAGATCCGTAACATATTTTTGTTGAGAGATGAAAATTCCATGTCTAGATCGAGCTACTTCAATCCCAAGGAAGTACTTTAATCTTCCTAGATCTTTTATTTCAAATTCCTTGGCTAGACACTCCTTCAAGACTTTCTTTTCTACCTCATCATTCCCTGTCACTATAATGTCGTCCACATACACGATTAATATCGTGACTCCCCCTGAGACTGAATGCTTGATGAAGAGTGTATGATCTCCTTGACTTTGTATGTATCCATTAGCCAGCATCACCTTAGCAAACCGTCCAAACCAAGCCCGAGGGGATTGTTTCAACCCATATAATGCCCTTTTTAACCGGCAAACCTTGTGATCATCAGCTCCATTAAACCCTGGAGGAATACTCATATAAATCTCCTCTTCTAGCCTTCCATTAAGGAAGGCATTCTTCACATCATACTGCTGTAATTCCCAATCAAAGTTAACAGCCAAGGACAACAGTATTCTCACCGTGTTCATCTTTGCTACTGGAGCAAATGTTTCTTGGTAATCCACGCCATATGTTTGAGTATATCCCTTCGCAACAAGCCTTGCCTTATAGCGTTCTAGGGATCCATCCGCCTTAAATTTTACTGCAAACACCCACTTACAGCCCACTGGTTTTTTACCTTTAGGTAAATCAACCAACTCCCAAGTTTCATTCTTTTGTAATGCATCCATTTCTGCCTCCATAGCAAGTCTCCATTCTTTCTTTGATAATGCTTCAGATAATGAGTTAGGAATAGGAATTGTATTCAAGGTTGAGAGAAAACTTTGATGGCTTGGAGAGAAATTCTAAAAAGTTACAAAGTGAGACAGAGGATATAGTGGTCTTTTAGTGCATTCTCGGGGTTGTTTTCTCAAGGCTACAGGTAGGTCCAGGTCAAGGTTAGAGGATTCAAGATTAGGTGGATCATAGTTGGAAAGAGAGTCTACCTGTGGTATAGTTAGATTCGGATCACAGATTGTTACCTCATTTCCAGGACTTGGTTCAGTGAATTGTTCCTGCCTTGTAGTCATAATAGGATCTCTTTTCCTTGCATACACCTGATCAAACCGGAAATGATCAAATATTTTCCCATCTGCATCTTGGTTTTCTACTTGTGGCTGTTTAGACTGTAAGTTTGAAGGAGATACTGACGCTGGAGGCTCTTTTTGTGATCTGTGTGACTCGGGTGAAGGTATTTCTAATGATGGTAGACTTGACTCCTTATCTTCAAGTATAGGTAATCCCTCCTGAAGATAAGGAGTAAAGAAATATGGTTTATGTTCAACAAAAGTAACATCGGCCGAGACATAGAGCTTCTTAGTGGGAGGGTGATAGCACTTATAACCCTTTTGAGTGGATGAGTACCCTACGAAGACACACTTAATAGCTCTAGGATCTAGTTTCCCTCTATTATGACCATGAACATGAACAAAAGACGTGCATCCAAATACCCGAGGAGTAAGATTGAAGGACTTTCGAATGTCAGGATAGAATTGGGACAAGATTTCTAATGGACTTTTAAATCCTAAGACTCTAGACGGGATTCTGTTTATGACATAGGCTGAAGTAAGCACAGCTTCTCCCCAAAAAGATTTTGGTACATTCTGTTGGAATAATAAGGCTCTAGTGCACTCAAGAAGATGTCGATTTTTTCTCTCTGCCACTCCATTTTGTTGTGGAGTGGTAATGCAAGATGATTCATGTATAATCCCTTCTTTTTGAAAATAGGGAGTCAAAAATTGGTTGAAATAATCACGGGCATTGTCTGAGCGAATATTCTTTATTTTTGTGCCAAACTGGTTTTGAATCATTGCATGAAAGTTGGGGAAAATATGGCTTACATCAGATTTGTTTTTGAGTAAATATATCCAGGAGACTCTTGTACAGTCATCAATAAAACTCACAAACCACCTATACCTTGAGTTACTTGGTATAGTGGATGGTCCCCAAATGTCACTATGAACCAAAAAGAAGGGAAATGAAGATCTGTTATTACTGATTGGAAAGGATACACGAGTGTGTTTCGCATACTCACAAATATCACAATGAAAAGATTGAACATCCAAAAACCTGAACAATGTAGGAAACATTATTTTCAATGCAGAAAACGACACATGACCTAGACGCCTATGATGTAACCAAATAACATCTTTATTGGAAGAAGAAAACAATGAAAATAAAGCTGGTTTATTCAATTCCGGTTGACTTGATGTATTCAAGTAATAGAGTCCATTATGCTCCTTAGCAAGTCCAATCCTCGTCCCCGACCCCTGGTCCTGAAATTCACAATAGGAAGCATTGAATATAACACAACCAGTCAGATCTTGAGTAAGTTTTTGTATGGAAACCAAATTTGTTGAAAGTTGAGGAACATGGAGAACATTTTTTAGTACTAATTCTGGTGTGATTTGAACATTTCCTACTCCTGCTACTGTGATTGTAGAACCATCAGCAACAACAATTTTCCGGTTGCTTGGACAAGGTTTATAGGTCTTAAACGAGGTAGAGTTATGGGTCATGTGGTCAGTGGCACCAGAGTCAAGGATCCAGGCATTCTTAAACTCATTACCTAAAGCATTCAATCCAAGAGAGATTAGAGTCTCACCTGAAAGTGTTAATGAGCACATACCCTGAGTTGATGTCTGAGGGATGGACTTTGGTGCCGGACTTTTTACTGTTCCTAACAAGCCTTTAAGTTTCTCAATTTCATCCATACTGAATCCTCCAAAGACTTGGGTTGAATCTTGAATGGAGACATGAGCTTGGTGATGGCTTGACGTTGATTGTCCTCCTCTCTGACCCCATTCACGGCTGTTTGTGGAGGGTTTCCCATGTAGTTTCCAGCATCGTTCCTTGGTATGTCTTGGTTTTTTACAGTATGTGCACCACATCTCATCACGATCCTTGTGAGTATTTGATCGGCTAGATCTATCGGCAGTAGTTCTGTCAAGTGTTAGTCCTTGTGGCTTAGAGCTTAAAAGGGCAGAATTTTCTGTTGAAGGTGACTCCAGCATGATGTCTCGGCGACTCTCCTCCGCACGGACCAATGATATTGCTTCAGTTAGGGATGGAACTTCAGATCTGCCTAAAATTTGAATGCGCACAAGATCAAATTCAGAATTTAAGCCAGCCAAAAAATCATATACCCGGTCTCGTTCTATGAATTTTTTGATTGCTACTGCACACTTGCTGCAGTTCAGATCAATTGTCCTGTAATAGTCCAGTTCTTGCTACTTATTTTGCAAAAAATTGGCATACTCTGTCACAGTTTTCGATCCTTGTTTTGCACCCGTTGTCGTGGTCTTGATATCATATATGAGAGCCGCATCATTGACCTTTGAATATGTTTGGTAGAGAGCATCCCAGATCATCTTTGCTGTTGGCAGAAACATGCATGTATCACTAATCTCCGGAGTCATAGAATTCCACAACCAAGACATAATCATTGAATCTTCTTCCTCCCATGCTTCTTCACCTGCAGCTCCTTTTGGTCCCTCCTCCAGTAAATGGCCTAACTTTCCTTTTCCTTTCAAAAAAGTTCGAACCAATTGAGACCACTTTAAATAATTTTTTTCCATTTAATCTGTATGCTGCCTGAATATTCTGAAATTCTGTTTTGCTCCGTGCATTCTGTTCCTCCGCATCTATTGAAGGTGATTGAGCCGAAGATGTGGTCTCCGTCATGATTGAATATAATCAGACAATAGCAACAGATAATAATGATAAGAAGAAGATCAGCAATGAAGCCAAAAATAAACCAGCGATTAAGGCCGGAATCAAAGATGAAGGTAAAAGACAAACCAGCTATTAAGGCTGGTATCAGAAATTGAATCAAAGGAGAAAAAGATTTAGAGGTGGAGTGGCGGCAATTGACGGAAAAAAAAAGGCTGCTGTATGGTGCCCTAATTTTCCCAGCAATCCCAGCCTTACTGCTCTGATACCATGAAGAAATTCGAAAAGATAAAAAGATTTTATTATGAATTTCTGTTTTTTTTTTCAAGCTATTCTATATCATATATATACACTTTCTGTTACATGAAATCAGGAAAGAATCTGCAATCAATCTGTTACATGAAATCAGGAAAGAATCCGCAATCAATCTCCTAAACTTTAGGACCCGGTTATCACCCCTGATTTCCTTTCTAAAAATATCCCTAAAAATCCTCCTGAAATAATTCATCTGAGATTTCCTAGAGTTTGTTTATTTATTTACTCTTTTAGGTACTAAGGCCTCTTATGCTCTAGTTACTTCCTTGTTAGATGTTTAGTAAAAGGTTGCTCCTTATACTGTTTTAACCTTTATATTTTTCCAATGTTGAATCTTGTACTTAATAAGTATTGCATTTAGATATCAGTGCTTGTCCTATATCTCAAATGTGGATAAGTTGCATACTTGTATTCATGTATGACCAGTTGTAGAGATTTGTGCCTTTCTACAAGTATCACATTAATGCGCATGCTCCCTATCACTGCAAGATGCACTGACTCATTTTCATTTTATTAGGTTGTTTCCTGCAAATTATCGCCTGGTTTCTCTGGTTCACTTTCAACTGATAAGATTGTTTCTAGATGTTATCTCCAGCGTTCACTGCATCTAATTCCTAGCTTATATTTATGTTGATTGCTGACTATGAAGTAGAGGGCTGGAAGCTCTGACTGTGTGTGTACGCCGCTTATAATGTTAGTGACTCTGTAAACCCTTGGCCATGACTTTCCTTAAGAAGGATGTATACTGCACATTTTCATAATCTAGTGAGAACTAATAAGTATAAATTGGTTTTTGAACAGTGCGAAGACATCTCAAATGCACTAATTAGTTGCACATCGAATAGTTCAACAGTAGGCATAAATCCACAGATTGAAGCTTATAGTCACAGATTTTTATACATAAATGCTTTAGGCGCACAAATTTTCCATTCGTATTAGGATAACTTCACTCCCCCCCCCCCCCCCCCCCCCCGCAAAAAAAAAAAAGAAAAAGAAAAAAAAGAACAAAAAAAAAACATTTTTTTTGGTGGGCCAACGAAGCCCCTCTAATTCTTTTTGCCCACAACACCACCTGTAAATGAGAAATAACTAGAATGCCCTTAGGAGGAAAAAAAATCCCAATCACGGGGGAGGGGTTGTGTAGCCCATAAGTTGAAAATGATTAAATTGAGTTTTTTTTCTCTTTCAAGGACAATCTGGTTATTTGCCATTTTCTGGAAGGGGGGTCTATTGGGAAATTTTGATTTTGTGTGAACCTCCCAAAGTTCAGCGTGGTTTTGTAAGCCTGCCCTGAGCATTATGGCTGTTAGGCTTCTATAGTGAGAATAAGTTTGCTAAAGTATTCTTAATATAATTTACTTTCTGATATTCACAGAATACGCAAATAACATTAAATTTTCTTAATGATACATTCTACAGCGGGGAAGTTCGAGTATATCCATCACTATACATACTATCTATTTGAAGGCAAATTCCTCTGAAAGATTATCAAATGTAAAATTTTCAAAATCTTATGATGACATATTAGCCATTCAGCGTGTTCTTTTTCTCTTTGTGACAGGAGTTTCAGTGCTTTTGCAATCATTGACTGACTAAAATTCTTCATATCAACTATCCCTTTCAGTTGGGATTTATTCCTCTCCAACTGCTAAATAGTCATATATGATTCACTTTTAAATAAACATAATACAGTTTATGAACTTATGTTATAGTCATTTATGATCTGCATCAATTATTGGGTCTATTTATACATAATTTTATCATCGTACTGTGTAGAAAGAGAGTAATATCACATTTATATATGGCAAGTAATATTATATGTTATACACACATATTGTTGTTTGGGCATGCAGTACTGGCTTGCTTGCTTATATGTGTGCATGGCTGCTTGCTGCTAACTAGCTAGTTATGGATTTATTGTGGCAGGTTGGATTGGATGTTGTTGTTTATTCCTAACTGGGAGTGTTCCCATATCCTCTAATCCAAAGTAGACCTGAGCTGACCTCGTATGACATTTCTCCAACCTAAGCCCAGCCTGATAGAGCTGGACTAGGTTGAGTTTGTTTGAATATTTATCAGTATTGTTACATAGATATTTCTTCAATGGTTGATGAGTGCTAATATTTTCCAACTCGTTTATACTTTGAGAGTGACTGATGACAGTGAGTTTGTTGCGAAAAGGAGCCTGAAGTCTATAATGGGACAATAATTTGGAGTTTGACGTCAAGAATAGCAGTGATGTTTGTGAAAACTGATAATAACTCGAGTTTAAAGAAGATAAAACAGATTGATGGTAAGGAAGAGAGATCTTTTAATTGTTCATTGGGACCATGATATAAGACTAGAGAAAAATGCAAAAGCATGCAGAACTATGGAGATAGATACCTTCTCAATGCCTATGCGTGTCACGTCTTGGTGTACAATATATTGATCTGGCTCTTTACGAAAAAGGATACAGTTATAACTTCAGATTGCATGAGTTCAGGATGCAATAAGAAAGGTTTGCTTTTAGTGACCTGGGCTGACCCCAGACTGCCAGACCCTTGTTCAAAAGCACATGGCGTGCTTCAACCAACATTTGTTTTAGGCGTAGTACACACCAAGCATGTATGTGCTATATATGTATTTATGATGTGCGTACAACCTACGTTCCTACTATTTCCAAGCATTTTGGCCTGTGATTTCGTTGACACAATTAGCTCCGATACCATTTGTTGAGGAATAACCGGCTTTTATACCAATTGTTGATAATCGGTGACCAACGCGCTAAAATATGTTCTTGTCAACTTCAATATTAAACCGGCAATGGGAAGAAATCTATATAATTTACGTTCTTACTATTTCCAAGCATTTGGACCCGTGATTTCGTTGACACAATTGGCTCTGGTGCCATTTGTTGAGGAATAATCAGTTCTGATATCAATTGTTGATAATCAGTGACCGACGCGTTAATATTTGTTCTTGTCAACTTCAATACTAAACCGGCAATAGGAATGAATATAAATAATTTAGGTAGTAAATAATATCAGGCTGTACATATTAGATTATATGCTGGAAATAGTTTACATTTCGCTTGTAGCTTCACATTTATCGCTTACAGGCAGATAAGTCCTGCTTGTAACCTTGACCAGAGGAAAGGAAGAAACCATAAATACGCTAAGGTTAATACCGCATTGGTCTTTTAATCTCAGTTGATCACAATTTTAATAGTTTTTTTTTAAGTTTTGATCTATGCTATTTAGTGGGAACAAGTATATTTTTATGCCTTAAAAATGTGCTAGATGCTTGCTCTTTCATTTCCGCATTAAAGACGCAGCAGTTATGTTATATCTAGTATAATTTGTGCTGCTAGGTTTATGAGTGTGTATTTTCATTGTTATGGTCAAAACAATCTATACTAACTTTCTTTATCTTAATTTCCTCCAGGCGCTTGTGCGGTGTTCGAGCAGGAGAACAGCAGCCTCTGCATCAATGGAAAGGCCACCATTGTTTCACTCAAATTTTAAGGTTCCAAAGCTGAAGAACTCTCCTCCTCTAGTACTGTAATGTATAACCATCAGCTGTATTATTTGTTGTATCTATACGTCTTATTGTCTCATTATTGCTTACCGGTGCTAAGCTCTGTAATTTATGTATAATTAACTCACTAAATATCCTTTCAGCTAAAGGCGACACTGTCATTGTAGTGTATAAGCACGGCAACTATCTTCATACTGTCATTCTAGTGTATAGGCGCTGTATGTCATAAGCCACATTATGTACTTTTTGTTACAAAATTATTTGGATTTTTATCAACAATTCCTTTCTCTTCCTTCCATTAAATAACTTACAGAAAACCTGTAAACAGAGTACTGATTGGCGCTGAGAGATCCTTTAAATAGTTGTGAAGTTGGGTCTGGACAGCACAACTGTAGTCCTTTCTTTGTCTGGTTTTGTATACACTAAGGGAAAAATAACCTGGCTACTAATTTTATGACAATTTTATCTGCACAAAATGAGTTATGCACAAATGATTGTATTAGATTGGGAGTTGTTTGTCAAGTATATTCAAATAGCATCCTAGTTCTTGAGGCAAAACCAAACCATCGAAATCTCCATCGCAAAAATGACTTTTACGTAGAGTTTTGTTTGTTTTCTTTGGTCGAAAACTGTTGGATCACTCGAAACGTTGTCAAATCAAGTTAGCTTGGTCAAAAGTTATTACACCACAATCTACTTCACTTTCTATATGGCAAATTAATTATGCTATATGTTAATATAGGAAGTATTGAAGAAAAAACTAGCATGTAGCACCTGAAATAAGTCAACATTGAATCTCTTCACGTCCCTGCCACTACATTAAAGCTCTAGAGTTTTAGAGAGAGTTTAAGTGTTATAGTTCTATATATTCTAACATGGCCTTACATGTTGAGTGTCTTTTTT
The DNA here is from genome assembly GCA_022839385.1 of Asparagus kiusianus. Lineage (NCBI taxonomy): Eukaryota > Viridiplantae > Streptophyta > Magnoliopsida > Asparagales > Asparagaceae > Asparagus > Asparagus kiusianus. The sequence goes on along the minus strand of BQKN01020256.1, from coordinate 17,768 downwards.
TCAGAATGAAACCTGGACAGGTATAGCGATATCAATATTTTTTCTAAAATTAACATTAAATTTGTGGCTAGAGAAATTTGAACCTGGGTTGTTCTCATACCATCTTAAAGTCTCTACCGCTATACTAAAACTCCAAAGTTTTAGAGAGGATGGGGGCTATAATAGTTTTATACTCTAACAGAATCTATTGATGAACCGGGGTAGTTTGTAAGAGTTAATGGTATTTGTTATTAGATTACATTACTGCTATAGAAGCAAGTTATTGTGTAAAAATTGCCCAGAAATGCACACTTCTAGTGTTATATCCCCTTGGCATAGATTATAGCTAGGCTGTATACTTGGATCCTTGGGGCGCAAAGATTGTGAGGATGTCACACTCACTCCAGCCTTTTTACTGTTCACTTGATTTTATCTCTTTAGCGCATAGTTTTGTGATTAAGATGACAAAGTTATCTCATCTTTATTCCTATGCATCACATGAGTGTCACGTGACATCGAGAGAGAATTCTTTTTGGATATCAAGAAGTCTCGCTGCTAAATTTAAAAAAAAGCTTAAATGCCCATGGATGTGTTTGGCAACTCCTCAAAATGATACCAAAAGTGTACATCGGTGCCATGTTGACAAAGTTTGTATTTAGGCGTGGCCCAGCAGTGGCCTAGTTTTCATAAGGCCAAATTTGATTCTTAAAAATTGGTTTCGTTCTGGACCATCTCACTCACTCGGGACCAAAACATAACCGGTTCATAAGAAATTATGGTTAAAACTAATCATGGCCCGGTTTTAGGGCGGTTGTAGTCTGGGGGTGGCAAATGGGTCGACCCGACCCGACCCATATAAAATTTGACCCGACCCGTATAAGTGTGACCCGACCCGACCCGTTTAATAAATGGGTCAATGTGACCCGACCCATTTATTAAACGGGTTACCCGACCCGACCCATATAACCCGAATGACCCGTTTAATAACTTATGGTTTTTTCCATTTACTTGAATAATCAAATCTGTCCGAATGACCAATTTAAATTGATATTACTGAAAAAAAGTTCAGATGAAAAAATTCATCCATGCAACATTTAATACATAATTGCAGAGGCATAAACCATACTGTAAAAAGAGCATTAATTCACTATAATTCAAAACAAGTTAAAAAAGAAAGAACACAAGCTATATGATGAATCTAAACTTTTCACATTATTGCAGAGAAACCCTGGTAGCGGTGAGGAAATTCTGATACAGGAAAATAAGATCACCAAAAGGGAAGATTCGGGAGTAGCTAAATAAAAAGACAGAGACTATAAGGTGCAGAACTACAATACTGCTTCTCATGAAAAAATAAAACAATGCAAACTTGAGTTACAAGTTCCAACAAAGCAGCAGCAAATAAAACAATGCTTTCAGAAGGCAACAAAACCAACATCAAGACCGAGTTTTTTACAGCCTTTTCGAAGAACTTGGTTATGCAGTCCTTCCTCTGTGCATTCCTCTGTGCAGGTTTCAGTGACTCCAATCCTTTCACAGACTTTGTTCGTTGCCGACACGTACTCTTGATTCGTAAAACAATGCTATCGGCTTCGCCGTATATCAGCGAGATCTCTCGGACATTCCTAAAATACAAGGTTTTCCCAAATTGCAGCATTCAGGACGTGGGTGAACGAAAGTGGCATCTAAAACTCACAAGCATGACATAGACCTGAAATAGCAAACACGATCAGCGGAGTCATTTTACAAGTGCGGCTATATATGGACACAACTTCAAGAGGAATTACTTTAGCAGGAGGAAACTGATACAAGTCTTGAAAAGAGCAGGTAAGGAAATGCTAGAATGAGCTAGTAAAGAGCAGCTGCAATCATAAGTAATCGAAAATGTTAACAACCAAAAAAGAACAGCTGCAATCATAAGTAATCGAACAGATACCAAAATGTCGATCTGACCTTGAAAAACAAAAGCTATCACTCCTGTCCAAGGAAACATATTAAAACATATTAAAAACGTAAAAAATATAACATTAGTAATTGTCTACCTTTGATACCATATAACCAATCACGCGTGCAAACTAAAGCCTCCACATTGCTAGGCTTAAGAGTGCTACGGTATTGGTTCAGGATTCTCCCACATACACTGAAAGTACTCTCCGAAGCAAAACTCATCCACAGTGAAGTACAAAGTCAGCATAAAAAATAAAAACTACAAGCATAAGTAGAATTGAAGAATATAAACATACATTGCATAGTCAAAAAACTGAGTTAAGAATATAAACTCTAGTAGTCATACATTGCATAGTCAAAAACTGACTACAGATTATATATTTTGCAACTTTCGAATTCTGAAATGCTATAGGCCAATAGTTCTTGTTCTAACTCAGAACCCGTTATAATTCAAGCAGTTCAGTTGAAGTCAGAATTCATCTTACTTGCAAGTTATTAAGAAAACAGAAAAATTTCTTATAGGGGGTAATAATTGGGATCATAACTCAAACTACAAGTTTGATCTTCTTTTTGGTTTAATTGCACTTTGATACCCAAAAGTTTCAACAATTATAACTTTGTACCCTGAAGTTTGAATTTGCCTAGAAATTACCCCAAAGTTTCATCGGTTTAGCTAAAATTCTTTTTCGCACCACTATTCAGAATTCTGTTTAAAATGCACCGCGTGATCATCGCCCTTTAGGAAAGAAATCCCCAAATCCCTTTCGTCCTCCTCCTGCCATTTAACCCTAAAATCATTGAAGTTGAAAGACATTAATTCATTGCTTCGCTTTTTCAAACACAGATGTCTTAAATTTGACATTAAAATGTTGCAGAAACAGTGCCCCGTGTTAAATGATACTCACTGCCAACACAAAATTCTAAACACTAATTTAACAGGAGATATTAAAGTTAAAAATGGTTAAACTTTGGGTTAGTTTTCTTGGGCAAATTTAAATTTCAGCATATCAGACTTTAAGGAATTGAAGCACAACTAACCTGTAATACCCCAACCCTTGAGAGGGTGATGTGATTAGTATTGATAGATTTGATTGGAATACTCATACCACCAAGATGCATCTTCTTTTCGGGAACCCAACTCTTAGAAACTCCAAAGTTAAGCGTGCTTAGCCTGGAGAAATTCTATGATGGGTGACCCCCTGGGAAGTTTTCTTGGGAGCGCGTGAGTGAGGACAAAACGTGCTGAAAAGGCATGTGGTGGTTTGTGAGGCCAGTCCATCAGATCTAATAGCGTACCGACTCCGGGATTCCGGGGCGGGGCGTTACAAATGGTATCAGAGCAAAGCCAACCGGAATTGTGAGAGCTAAGTGCTATGCGGCGCAAAGTGCTACGTCAAGAGGGCGGGAGCCACCTCTTGAGGCCGTAGGAGCCACCTCTAGAATCTCACACGGATGGTACGGTCTTGGATGATATGATTTGGCGCAACGAGGACGTTGCGAGTTTAAGTGGGGGAGTTTGTAATACCCCAACCATTGAGAGGGTGATGTGATTAGTATTGATAGATTTGATTGGATTACTCATACCACCAAGATGCATCTTCTTTTTGGGAACCCAACTCTTAGAAACTCCAAAGTTAAGCGTGCTTAGCCTAGAGAAATTCTATGATGGGTGACCCCCTGGGAAGTTTTCCTGGGAGCGCGTGAGTGAGGACAAAACGTGCTGAAAAGGCATGTGGTGGTTTGTGAGGCCAGTCCATCAGATCTAATAGCGTACCGACTCCGGGATTCCGGGGCGGGGCGTTACAACTAACCCTTTTTAAATTTTTTTGTAGTTGAACTTGTTAGTATTTGTTTGTAAAAAACAAGATAGTCCCACATTGGAATTTTGAACATTCTTTTAGAGGTTTAAAAGCATTGAATGCTTATTAGGCTTTGAATAATGGATCAAAGTATAGGCTTCTAAACTCGCGTGCGGGTAGCGCGAATAATGCGCGATTTTGAATATATATTGAATATATATTTTTTTAATGTTATTTTGAATTTTAAAAAATTATGAAAAGACAAGTGACTGTTGAAAAGTGGATGTTTGCTCCAAGGGGTGTTTTGAAAAGTTGTGACTGTTGGAATCACTTTTTCAAAACCTATAAATAGTTTATGTTTTCAGATATCTATTAACAATTCTTTTCTGAATCTTTTCTATTAAAAAACTTCTGCAATATTACAAACTTGTTTCACAACGAATTAAGGAAAATTCCAGATTTGCTTACTGGAATTTTCATTTTCTGTTGTATCCTGGGAAGAAAATTTGCATTAACCCGAAACAACTTTGAATATCAAGTGGGGGCAAATATTTCTTTAAGGAAAGTGTTTCACGCCTCAGAATTTCTGTCTCCTTCAATTTTAAAAATAACAGAACTTTTCTTTACCTTTTGCTTATCAATCTTGTCAAGTCATTTATTTCTTACTCAGTTCTTTTCATCTTTTGATCTATTCAAATTTCAGTGCAATGAATTGATCAAAGATATGACAGAGACATATAGACTCATCCTCTTCTGTTGACACTAAATAATTATGTGAAGCAGGTTGAAATTTGTTATCAACAGAAGCTTAAAACAATATTGTTATTCATCATAATACAAATGGACATATAGACTATAGACTATAGAGAGCCATGAGAGCCATGAGCAAATTTAAATCCGCAGCAGGACTTCGTCTGGGATCTCCATGGATTTTTGACACTAAAAAATTAATTGTGTAACGTTTGGGATCCCCAAAATTGATAGAAGGCAAGATCAAAAAGCCCTAGCTAAGAGTGTACCTCAAATTGAAGATCTGATTCTACTGTTGATCAAGAGGAACTGGTCTCGATCGGAGAGAGGGAGGAGGAACTATGGCTCGATGGAGAGAGGATAACTCGAGCGCTCGAGAGGAGAGAGAGGAACTATGGTTAGAGGATCGCTGCCGCTCGCCGCTCGAGAGGAGAGAGAGAGGAACTATGGTTCGAGGATCTCTGCCGCTTGCCGCCGCTCGCCGCTCGAGAGGAGAGAGAGGAACAATGGTTCGAGGATCGCCGCCGCTCGCCGCTCGAGCTCAGTGATGGGAAATCTAGGGCTTCGTTTATTCGAGAGACAAAGGGGACGAAGGGACGCGGGTTGCTGGACGCCTGGTTATCGCCTTATCGGGTCACCTGCTTGTGTTATACGGGTCAGGCGGGTCAACCTAGTTTACCCATATAATAAACGGGTCACTTCGGGTTGACCCGTTTATGACCCGACCCATGTAATTCGACTCATACTCATAATAAACGGGTCGGATCGGGTCGGGTTGATGGGTCGGGTCATAAATTGTCACCCCTAGTTGTAGAACACAAACGTTGTTATCCATTTCCATGTGCTGACGACTCCCATGAAAACCATCCGTAGAGATCAGGAGAAATCCTACGGACCACATCAACACAAAGTATGACCCATTGTCCACATTAAACCCATCTCATTCCCTTAGTGTGCACTTATTAGTCTTGTTGAAACTTGTCCGTTCCCTTAACGTGCACTCATTATTTAGTTGAAAACTAGTGTCGGCTGTTTACATTTAACGCGCGCGCACACACACACACTCTCTCTATCTCTCTTTCTCTTTGTACACATATTAACCTCTTCCATTGCTCTCTAGCCTACTAATTCTCTCTTAATTCCTCTCTCTAAAAAATGGCATATGGAAGAAGAGACCCCTCAATCTTTGATGCTTTCACCCTGTCTCCTCTCCCATACCCAGTCATCCTCATCCTTCTCATGGTCCTCCTCCTCCTCGGCATCTCGTGGTCCTTCAGCTACGAAGACCTCATCGAGAGCACCGAAGAGCAACTCAACTGGCTCCTCCTCGCTACTCCGATCGCCCTCCTCCTCTTGATCCGCTGGATTTCCTCGGTCGAGAGCTTCGACGGCGGGATCTTGGGGTTTTATCCCGGTGACCGGAGGAGGAGGGGTTATGCCTACGTAGGGGAGGCGTCGGAGGGGAGCTCGCCGTGGGGGGTGGCTGCGGTGGTGGTTTTGTTGTTGGTGTTGGTTTCTTTCCAGTCTAGCTTTCAAGATATGTGGAGGCCTTGATTGGTGATGTGTCTTCCTCTTGGTGAGAGGTTTTTGTGTGCATATATTGTTTACACAGTGAGAGCTGCTAATATTTACAGAGGAAAAATAGTGGTAATTTGTTTGCTAAATTTTGCTGTGTTAAGCGACGGACGATCAAGTCATAATTATCTTTTTAAGGTATTGTGTAAAGTTGTATATGATATTATTGTTGGATGTGAATTATAGAGTGTCTTATTTGTATGAAAGATGTGTGGAGAGAGAAAGAGAAAGAGAGAGTTTTGTGATTATTTAGAGAGGAAAGCATGTGATGATCATGTTTAATGATGGTTGATGCAAGAGAATAATTTTGATGGATTTTGAATTTTTGAATGATTAGCTTGTAAGAAAAGTTGAAGGGTTGGGAGTAGAGTAAAACGTACTCATTGGTCTTAGATGCAGGATTTACGTCTTTATCTAAGTAAGTATTGCATAAATGATTGTTTACTTTGGATCAGTGCAAAACAGAGGGGTTTAGAGATATTTCCACTGATTGAGTGGACTTATCTCATTGAATAATTATTGGAGGAGAGTTTTTAAAAGAACAAATTTTCAAAACAGCCCCAAAAAAATTTTATTTTTCAAAATCGACACTTTTTGTTTTTTATCAAAACCGACCCGTTTTTTGATTAGCAGCCTAATCACCCTCCTAAACAGTCGGGGTTGCCAACCCCGACTATTTAGGAGGGTGTTAAACTCCAATTAGAAGCCTTAAAACCTAAAAATTTAATTCCTAAATAGTCGGGGTTGGCAACTCTGACTGTTTAGGAAGGTGATTAGGCTGCTAATAAAAAAACAGGTCGGTTTTGGTAAATAAAAAAATGGTCGATTTTGAAAAATAAAAATTTAAATGGGACTATTTTGAAAAATTGTTCTTTTTAAAATATGGGTCATAGCCTGCCTAAAATACCATATAGGAACTTTTTGTGCTGGTCTAAAGAGGGTTTGATGGATTTTTAAACGATCAGTTTGTTAGAAAATCAATTTGTTAGTAATTAAAGTGGTCCAAGAAAGTAAAGTGAAGTCTACTCGCTGAGCCTTAGATGCCGGGGTGTGTGGCCCGTTCCATTAGTTTTCACATTATAACGAGCAGATGAATCATTAATGTGGAGATATAATTTTATTGCTCTCTCTATTGATCGGAAAAGTATTCATTTGACCTAGCGTATGACATTAAACGTGCAAGTATCCAGTAGACCTAGTTTATGACATTAGAGGTGCATGAAAGCGATGTCAACCATTAAAATTTTTGCCTAAATCTTAAAGCAAAGACCTACAAGTAAGGGGTGCTAAATCGTATCCATATCCGAGGAATACCCGTAACCAGTGGCGTAACTAGCCTTGGCCTGCCCTGGGCAGCTGCCCAGGGCAAGAATTTAGCAGGTAAGCCATTGAACAATTAAAATATCGCGTTTTGGTATTTGGCCCATATCTGCAATATTTTTTGTCACATCTTTAGTGTTAAAAATCCTTGGGGTGTACATGCAACAATGGACTAGGATTACTAAAATTTCTCCGCTTTGATTCGGCTCGTGTTGACTCTTCCTATTTCGACTGCAAGCACGGAAAAAACATTTTCGGCAATGAAACTCATAAAAACATCATTGCGCAACAAGATGGGGAGATGAATTGTTTGCTAATAACATGATACTTTATATTGAAAAAGAAATTACTTCCAGCCTTTACACAGAATAAATGGTAGAGGAGTTTGATTCACAACATACTCGTAGACCACTTTTATTTTTCGCCCAGGGCAAAAAATAATTCTGGCTACGCCACTGCCCGTAACCGTATCCGTATCGGATACGAATATGGTTACTCAAATCTATAACCGATAGGATATGGTTACGGATATGATTTTGTAGTGAAATATCTGTATCCGTATCCAAAATATCCGAATACATATTAGTCATACTCTTACGAAAGTTTCGATTCTTAAATTATGGATTTGTGGTTAATTTTGATGATCAAGATGTCAAATCTTAGCTTTTTAGTTATAATGAACATATTAACGATCTCTTTTGTATCACATGAGTATCACATGAACTATGTTTTTCTCAATACTATCTAGTTTTCTCATATCCGTTTTGTATCCGCGTTGCGTATTCGCTTATATATCCGCATCTATATCCGTAATCTTATCCGATTTCAGCGGATATGAATATGAATTTTCCTTACCGAGATATATTCGTATCCGTATCAGTATCCGAGAATGGTAAGCGGATATGGATATGATAAACATCATATCCGAGCCGTATCCGGACCGAAGGCACCCCTACCTACAAGCCAACCCCCAAAGCCTAATTCTTAAGCAAAAGCACATGAATCAATTCCAAAAACACAAATGCTATGGCGTTTTGGCCCCGCCAAAGTTTGAATTCTTACTATGCTATGGATTTCAAGGGATGATATCTTTATGATGGACATTTAATGTGACGGATCGAATCCACTGGATACTTTTCCATGTTCATCCAATTAGAAAAACCACTCCTGAATTCAACACAAGTGTTATTTATTTGAAAACTTTTTTTCGTTGCGGTATCTTATGCGGGTTAAAGTCCTCACCCTTTAAAATTAGCAATTTTTTTAAGCAGTGGTGGTGTAGATGGATATTGACATGCCACTCATATTCTCATAGAAAATTTTTGGAAGAAAGCTCGGACGGTCACCCATTAACTTATAATAATCTGAAACTCCATGATTAGTAACGCCTTTAATCGCGGCGACCTCAAAGCGTCTCAATCAATTATCTGAAAGACTCTTTAACACAATGTTTTTTATGAAAGAGTGCTGCTACGAGGACCCAAAATATGGGACCAAGGGAGGGGGACGTCCCCTCCCTTGATCCCATATTTTGGGTGCTTAAATCATTTTCCTTCATGAAAATAGAGCAAGCGCAAGGGTTCAAATTTGACACGCAATTTCCAAGGTGACTCGTTTTGGAAAGCAACGTCTCTGAATTATTGTGGGTTGCCACGTTGGTCATTGATATGGAGAAAGGAATTGGGTAACGTCTTTGTTATCAATGGTTGAAAGTTAAAGCTATCAGTAGTGTGATCACATAGCTTCATGAGATGTAACTGTCGTCGGCCAAATTTCTCCATTATCCTCAATTTTGTCACTTTTTTTTGGATTCGATACTTAGATGCAGGGTTTACACCTAGACTCCAAATGGATAGTGACCAAATCTAGTTAGTTTAAATCCAACCTGACAAAACCCCAAATAAACTATAATACCTGATAAAGAATGTATGCGTCTATATAACTAACCTGAAACCAAAAATATATTGACAGCCTAAACAACTTCCAATATAACAAAGCAAAATCTTGATCCAAACAAGAAAAAGATGTACCCATCTAGCATCGAACTGAATAGATATAACAACAGGAAGAAGAAGAAATGTTCCTGTGAAAACATAAAACACTAGAGCAATCAAAGCCAAGTTACCCAAAACTGAATACTGAAGACTGAACAAGTTCCAAGTAATTTCCCTACCCAACTACCCAAAGAAGAAAGAATCCTTATAACAATTAGTCTTTTGCTCCCAGCACAAAAACCCCTTAAGCTCCCTTCTCAGCCTTAGAAGCAGTAGCAGCAGCCTGTCCCCTCAGCCGCCCGGTCCTCCTCGCAGCAATGAGACCAACCTTCTGTCCAGGTGGAGCATCACGTCGAACCGTGGAGGCATGCCCAATATGCTGGTGGTTACCACCACCGTGGGGATGCTCGACTGGGTTCATGGCCACACCACGGACCTTTGGCCAGCAGTTCCTCTTGACGCGGAACTTATGGTAGGCATTACCGACCTTGAGAAGCGGCTTCTCGGTTCTACCGCCGCCAGCGACTTGGCCAATCATTGCTCGGCAGCCACTCGGGACGAGCGTTTTAGAACCCGAGGGGAGCATAGTATTTATGACAGATAACTTTCAAGCATGAATAAAACTATAGAAACAACTCATCCCTGTAGAACTACTATACTAGAATGCTGTTTAGATAAATCGATTCAAACCCTGGCAAACAACCAAATGACTCATCTAAACTTTTCATATCCCAGCAGTCTCCTATTAACTAAATGCACCAGTCCTGAATATTTCAAAATTATGCACGTAACATACTTATTTAACAAATGCATGACCTATTAATTAACTGAATGCACCAATCGTGAAAACCTCAAAATTATGCAAGAAATGTACCTTATATTTAACAAATGCATGACCTCTTAAGTCTGAACTAAATGCGCCAATTATAAAAAGCTCAAACTTACATTTTAAAAAAAACGCACTTTTATGACGAATGCACGATAGCAAAACGAATAGCTCGAAATAGCAACAGGGAAATCAGAGGCTTGTCAATAACCAATATATGTGTAGAAAAAGTAAAACACAAACCAAATAAGAGCAGAATGGCATATCAGCTCCAACATGAAAAGCAGGCTTAACAAACAATTAAAAAAATGTTACAATAAAAGCTAGAAACATACTCGTGAAACTGAGTTACAAAATGCCATTGATATAACCGTAGTGTCGTACCAATTTGAAAGTTTCTGAAAGAAATGCACAAAATGAAAAATATAAAGGCTTGAGGGAAAATATCTAAAAAACCCCTAGTAAAACTGATCCCATCATGCTTCTCTCCCCCCAAAATTTGCCACCTAAAGTTAATTTTGTGCTGGGAACAATAAATTTGAACCTCGTTGCCTGAAAACAAACCAAGAACTACTTCTCTCCCCCAAAAATCTATGGTGCTTAAAATCAAGCTCAATCGTTCAACTGCAACTCAACTCCAATGAAAATGAATAATAGGACGATTTAAACGTCACGCCATACCTCAATCAATCACCAATACTCTTTACACGAACAATCTCCATTCCGAAAGTGATGAAATCTACTTCTATCTCTAACAATCACATCACGCTTGAAGAACTCAGACACCATCTTCATCAAAGAATGACAGTCTTCACAAATCCTCAAATTTTTTACTATGCGCAGTTGAGAACCTGGTTTAGTCTTAATCAACCCAAAAGCAACAGCCAATTTCTCACTATGTTGAGAAAGGCATACCTCCTTGTCCTCCTCCTCTTCAATATCAAACAACATTTGTCCACTGAACGGCTGATGCTCTTTCATTCTCCTAATTCTTCGAAACTCATCCAACATCAAATAAATCTTTTGAGAATCAGGATGTGAACTGTCTCCAGATACAAATTCATGTACGACACCATCCAATTCGATTAAACTCGATCCCGGAGGTTTTCTGATCTTTTGATCCTTCATTGAGTTTCTGACCTCTTCGACAAGCTCCCATTTTTTATAAGAAGCATATACATTCGACAAGAACACATGAGCTCCAGCATGATGAGGATCTAATTCAAGCATTTCCTTTGCAACTTTTTCTCCCATATCAACATCCTTATGAACCCTGCATGCGACCAAAAGAGCGCCCCAGAGAGCCACGTCGGGCTTCAGAGGGATTCTCTGAATCAAACCTAGGGCTTCTTTTAATCTCCCCGACCTTCCCAAAAGATCCACAATGCAACCATAATGCTCTATTGTTGGCTCAACGAGATAATCTATTTGCATCCGATCGAGCAGTTTGTGCCCCTCATTAACCAAGCCCGAATGGCTACAAGCGCTTAGAACGGCAGTGAGAGTAACAGAATCGGGATTGATTCCAATTGATTGCATCTCGTAGAATAGCCCCAATGCCTCTTTTCCAAGCCCATGAATGGCGAGCCCGCTGATCATCACGCTCCAAACCCTAACATCCTTCTCCTTCATTCCCCGAAACAACGAGCTCGCAATCTCAATCTCCCCACATTTTACATACATATTTACCAACGCAGTCTCCAAGTTCAAGCTCGTCCTCAATCGATTCCTATCAATATAAGCATGCATCCATCTCCCCACCTCCAACGCCCCAAGATGTGCACAAGCCGATACAACAGCCAACATCGTGATTTCGTCACCCTTAACCTTCGATCGATCCTGCATTACCCTAAACACTCGAATCGCATCATTATACCTCTCGCATTCGATATACCCCTTAATAAGCGCATTCCAAGTAGTAACATCTCTCACAGGACATTTATCGAACAGCTTGCGTGCGACATCTACAGACCCGCAAGAGGCATAGAAGTTAATGAGCGAAGTTTGAATATATTCATCAAAATCCTCGAAACCTCGACGGATGAGGGACCCGTGAAGCGAGAGGCCGACACATGGGTCCGGGAGAGAGGCGGAGGCTTTGAGGGCAAAAGGGTAAGTGTAGTTGTTTGGGGAAACGCCATTGCAGAGCATGAGCCGAAAGAGGGCAATGGCTTCTGTTGGGTTTTGGCAGTGAGCGTAGCCTCGGATTAAGGAGTTCCAAGTGAAAGTATTGGGCTGGGTTTGGATTTGGGAGAAGACGGAGCGAGCGTAGGGGAGGTTTGAGGGGTGAGAGGTGGCGATGTCGGCGATGAGCTTGCCGATGAGGAGGGGGTTGTGGATTCCTTGGGTTCGGATTAGGTTGGCGTGGGTTTGTTTGAGGGTTTTGATGTTGGATGAAGTGGAGAAGCTGAAGGACTGGAGGAGTTTTGAGCTTGAATTCTGGCGGGAGATAACGGTCGAGAGCGGTGCTCTCATCTCAGGGCTCGAGCAGTGATGGTGCATGCATGATGGCATCCGTGATTTTGAATTGATATGCCAACTTACGCACGTGGTTTGCGCGTGCTATTTGAATTTTGTGGATGAAGAGAGAAGCGTATGAAAGTTACCATTAGAGTAAAAGAGAGACTAAACTGGTAATTAGCAAATGAGATTTTTATTGCAAGCTCGAGCATGACATAAACACGGTTCAACAGTATCAGATTGTAAACATAGTAACTTGTATTGATACATGATACGTGACTCAAGAGGTATGCTAATTAAGTAAAAATACAGTATCATTACGATGTAAGAAGTGATCCCGCTTATAGTAGAGGTGGCAGATGAGGATTTGTCTCCTTTGGATTCCCTTCATTTGTTTCCTCATGATAAGAATAGCTATGAACGCATAAAAGATGAATCAAACACAAAATATTGAACAGCAGCTTTCTTTTCCTTACCTATAGAACACACGAGGAAGAGAATAAAAGCACAAAAAAACTAAAACACACTCATTAACTTAACAAAATGATCAAGGACCACTATCTTGATGACAAATAACTTCATCAATTCGCTTGTCGATCCACTCAAGCCTCCGCTCGAGACTAAGCACACATCGATGCATAGTCTGAGCATCAACTTCAACAAGCTTAGCACAGGCCCGAAGCAATACATAGTAATCAGCATGACAAACACAAACGAGCCTCCCGTCTATTTTCTGCCTCCTATAGTGAATATACCCAATCTTTGGGTGAGCTTTAGGAGGAAGGTACTCAAATCCATTCTCTTCCATTTCGAGTTGTATCTTCCCTATAGTATGATCCAAAGGTTTCGTTGCATTATTCTCTGTTGTGATATCTTCATCCATTTGTGTCTCTGTCCCCAGGTTATTTTCCTCCTGCTTCTCTATATTATGATTCAAAGGTTTTGTTGGATTATTCTCTGTTGTGATATTTTCATCCATTTGTGTCTCTGTGTCTGTGTTATCTTCCTCGCGTTTCTTGGGATGCCATGAACCGTTCGTTGATGCCCCGTGTCTTGGTTTCTTTGCCTCTTCACCATCGTCCTAAAATAAGATTGGAGTACATAAAGATTAGTGACCAACTCATACAGAGAAAGACTGGAATGAAAGAGACATGTTTAAAAATAGGGTTAATTGCACAGACTCCCTGCAGTATCGTTGTTTTGAGCTTACTACCCCTATAGTTTCATTGTTGCAAATGGAACCCCTCATTTAATTTTGTTGACTCTTTTACCCTGGGTCACATTACTGTAAATATTGCCTTAAGGTGACATTTAAGAGTCTATCTTTGGCTAAAAGAGACAAAAAAATTTGTTTTTTTTTTTCGGTTGCGGT